>VWZP01008818.1:2979519-3007824 GCA_013396995.1 Dicaeum eximium | reverse complement strand
CGGCGCTGCCGCCCGGCACTGCCGCCAGGCGGCGCCGCAGCGCCCCGCCCGCACGCACCGACGGCAGCGGGCGGGCAGAGGGGGCGGGCCCCGCCGCGCGGGCGCGCCTCTCATTGGTCCGCTCGCCCCGCCGTGCGGCGCTATTGGCTGGATTCGGCGGAGGGGGCGGTGCCGCGCGGGCCGCAGGGGCTCGCGGAGCTGCCGTGAGGGCCCGTCCGGCCCAGGCGGGGCCGTGCTGCCCTCGCTGTGAGGGGCTCGTCGGGCTCAACCGGGCGGGAGAGCCCTGAAGTGTCCACGGGTGCTCTCGGCGTGTTTGCCGTGTTTGCTGAGTGAGCTCCCACCTGCAGCTTGGGGAGGGGTAAACTGGGCCGTGTGCCGTGCGAAAGGCGGCACCTCATTTTTAGCATCTTTGAAATAAGTTGGCCATGGAAAGTTTTGCAGTAAAATAGTGAAAAGGAAAGGCTGATGAATAGTCTGGCTCTGTTCTCAATTGGAAACGTTATTAATGCATTTCTTAGGGGAACCTTAAAAGCACCATAAAAATATGAACCACACCACCTGGAGAATCTGGGATGCCTCATTTGACAGGCAGCAAGTGCATATATCTGAACTTACCCAAATCAGTGTTGATAAGTCCATGGCAGAGTTGAGATTTCAGTTTACCATTTTTAGCATCACTGCGTTGCCAGCGAGTCCTGAAGTGCTGTTTCCCCATTCCCTTCAGTGAAGTGGAAAGCCACGGGAGGCAGCACATGCTACAGTTGCCCATCGTGTCCCATCTGTATTTCCCATGGTCACTGGAGCTGATGACTTGCCAATCCTTTAAACTCTGGAGCGGTGTGGTCTAACCACCAAAGGCCCTGCAAAGGCTCACGTCTCATGGAAAAAAGCACCCAGTACAGCTCATCTTTTCCTAAGTGCCCTGGCCTCCTCCATGGGAAGAGTCACTGGCTCTCCATAGGGCATTGGCTCTTTTGCACACAGACAGGGCCAAAGCCAAGGTCCTCCTTGGCTGAAAGCAGCTGCAAAATCCAGGTTTGAATACACTGTGCATGCAATTGAAGGTATAGGGAAGAAACATCTCCCTAGAGCCCCGTGCCAGCTCAGCAGCACCCACTCCCTGCAGGGAGCACAGCCAGGCAGGGATGGAGCACAGCAGCCAGCAGAGCATAGAGGCTCAGTGTGACCCTCACGCTCAAGACCCATAGGGGCCATTGACCCTCCTGTGGGTCAGGAGAACCACAACCACTGCAACCTAGTCCTGCAGAACTACCTTCCCCTAAATGAACCAAGAGGGTGCTGTCACGTATGGCATAAGCCCCACAAGATCCATCACTGTGCACTCGGCTGCAACCAAACCCGGTTTCCCACTGGGTGCTTCCATACATTTATCCCTCTGTGATGAAGCCTGTGAGGGATCACCCAGACAGCTGAGCTCTGCCAAGGTAGAAGGACTGGAGTGGGAGCCTGCCTGCACTCAGGCTTATGCTAAAATAAAGGAAATGGTATAATTCATACCTTTGATTATTTTGGTACAAGTCCTCATGGGGAAGCCAAAGTTAGAACAAAAGCATTCTATTTTAATTTAGTGTAATTATAGCCTGTCTACCTAGAAAAGCTGAAATGCTTTAACAATACTACTGCAGCTAACTCCCTAGAGCATGGATGCACTTGTGCCAGGGTAATGCTAATTTGGCTTATTCTTGTCGGAAAAGGGAAAAACATTATGTGTGCATTGCAGGCTTGCTTTGCAAACAGCTGCAGCTCAGTATTAGAGAGATGCAGGTAACAAATCACATCCCTGATGAAAGCCAGCTACCAACCCCACTACCAAAAACTGCCATAGGTTCTCCTTTTCCTTAAAGTGAGACAAAGGAAAAATTGATTATTGCACAGGGACTTGTGTCCCTTCTTCTGAATTGAAAGCAAGTCGCTTTTCAGTGAAAGTGAAGGTAGTCAGGATCTGCTTAAAACAAGGAATATCTTCAGTCATTTCTGGTGAACTGCATGGAGTGTGGAGACTGGATACTGTTACTTCTGGTGCATTTCCTCCCTAGTGCAGGGAGATGACACAATGTGGCTCCCAATGCAGAGCCACATTGCAGCCCAGTGTCTCGTTTTTATTCTGCATGGTTCCCAGTGTATGCCTAGCCCTGTCTCTGTATAAGACAAGGCATTGCTGGCAAGAGGCATGCATATTGGGAAGAGGTACAACTTTTCAGGATCTAGTTCCCACAGGGTTTATTCTTCAGGCTCTGAGCAGCACCCAAGAAAGTTGTCTCCCACACACATGAGCTTTGATAGAAAGGCCCGTTGTGCCTGAGGAGCAGAGCTGTCAAGAGGAGTCTCCATCTCCAAGCCAAGATTTTTGTTACCCTTCTGCCAGAGCCCAGCAGCTGGTAGTTTTCCATCTTCTGAAATCCAGAGGAACTTTCCACCTCAGGGAACAAGAAATTGGAGACAAGTCAATAGACCAGACTAACTTCATACCACATTTATGCAAGGAAAGAAATAAAAGGAGCACTATAATTATATCTTAACTACCTTTTACTGTCAGCAGCATCCCATCCCATAAATCAGGTTCCTTGTTAGTACTGTGGAATGGCATATGATGCTGGAAGTCAGCATAGAGTAAGTATGCTGACAGTAAATACAGTAAAGACTGTAAGGTGGTTGGCTTTGGCCATCTTGAGCAGTGTGTCCTGCCATGGTGAAGACATGACAGCAGACAAATTTCTGTCCATTCTGTCTGGTTTTGGCAAAGAGAAGGTGAGCAGATGTACTGCAGTCTCTGACACCACATCAGGATGTGGCCCAACCGAGGACACAAGGATGTGCAAGCCACATCACCCCTTACCAGCAATTGCAAATGGCAAATTCATGTCCTGGATCAATGCCATGCTGAGAACTCATTAAGACAAAAGATGCACAACCACAAGGAAAACTTCTGTAGGTGGGAGATGAGAGGGTGGGCAATATGCACTGGGTGACAGCCCATTTGAACGGCGCTGAAAGATGATGTGAGAAATCTCCTCATGCAATGCTGCAAGCAAAAAATGCCACATGTACATTTTTAAACACCTTCAGCAGACAAGTACAGCCGATGCATTGAGCTAAGTAGGCTGCAGTGGGATAGCTGTAAGAGCCTGCATTGTTTCTGTGCTCAGGGAGGGGGGCGTGAGTGGATTCAGAGCTGCATGGTTGCCCTATACTGTAATGTACCCGGCTCAGTACAGTGGCCTTTTGTGTAAGAGGATGAGCTCACCGGTTGTTTTGCAGAGGGGGGCCCCGTTTGCACCACAGCAGCAAGTCAGAGCAGCTCCCAGGCAGCCGTGGTGCAGTGGGCTGAGGGGGCATTGATGGAGGGAGGGAGGGAGGGATGCTGTAACAGATAGCCCCTGTTTCCAAGCTTTTGGCCTCAATCCTATCACATGCACACATCTTACAGGTTTGAACTCAATTGTTTTCAGAGCTCTAAGCTGGGGGATAAACAGGCTTAACTCCCCATAGGTCAACAGGGTGGCAGTTGTCTGTCTCAGGGCTGAATTTGACGCATTATCAGCCAGTTCACAGAAAAGCTTTTGCTCTATCCTATATGCTTGTGTTAGTCAAATGTTATTCTTCGAGAAAAATGACAGAGAGAGGAAATTATTTTATCAGGACGTGAAGTAGGTCATTGTTGTACCCTGGCTTATCATTTTCCCTATGATACAAAAAGTATGAACTGCATGCTGGCCTTGGAGAATGAAAGCTTTCTTTTTTCCTTTTCTTGCAGAAACTTAAAAAGCTTGACAGGGAGAGAAGTGAGGGAGTGAGGCAGCACCTTTGAACATGACATGATGGACTGCTGCTTGTTCAGGGGAAGGGTATGGCCTGCTCTGCAGGACTGTCACCAAGATATTGATCTTTGTCAAGAAGAGCAACCCCAAGATCTGGAAAAACATCCATCTGTGATGCCTCCATCCATTTTTCAAAGAGTTGGATCCCAGAAACTTAAGTGAGCTGATCATTGGCAGGCGAATTGGTGAGAAAATAAAGTGGAAGAATAGGAAGGGAGGGAGAGAGCAAGGAAAGGACAGCAACCTGGGAAAGAAAAGGCAGCTTTTATAAAGGACTGCTCTGACTCTAGAGAAGTGCCTTTGAGGCTGTTCCATGAGAACTGTGAGGGGAAAGGGCTAGAGAAGTACAAAATACTGTGACTTATATATTTGATTTATAGTTTTAACAAATATGTATTTGCCAGAGCTTTTTTTTTAGTAATATTTTCATGCCTTATGTATGGATTTCAGGGTAGTTTTTACTACCTGGGGAATGGTATCAGTAAGTAGCACACATTATTAACACAATGAACTCTCACCACCTTGCCAGCTAAGTTCTGATTGAATTTAGGACAGAGTACCAAAAAAATCACAGACAAAACCCGTTGTTGAGATAAACCTGGGAAAAAACCCCACAAAACCAAAACAAAGCGCAATTGCTTCAAGGCGCCCAAATTCCTAGTTAATTCAGAAAACAAATTAACCCTAGCCTCCTATCTGCAGTTCCTCTGCAGGAGATCCATGGTGGGAGGTGAGCCCTTTATCTCACTTTCAAAATCCTTTTCAGCTGATCTGGGGTCACAGTTGAAAAGCACTGCATGTCCTGATTTTGTGTGACAGTCACCAATTTGCCAGGTTGTTGTGTAAGCCCCTCACTGCCTTAGGGCTGCCCCACACCCCTCTGGGTGCACCAGAGATGGGAGCTCTTCCCAGGGTTCTCCCTGCTGGCTCAGAGCAGGGATCAAGCAGTGGACCCAGCAGGTCACCTGGGCACTGCTGGGGACACACTGGATAAGACCTAGGTGGTGGCAGATAAATGTTTTGGTAAGAAAAATAACAAAGATACCAGCTTTGCCAACCATCTGAATGATGGAACTGCCCCTGCCCTGGAGTACATTGCATTTCACTGCCCTTCTGCTCACTGAGATTTATAACTATTCTTCTGTATCTGCTACAGGAGCCCTGTTTACAGAGACAGTCTGGAGAGGAAGGAAGTCCAAGAGCTAAGCTGGAGGAGAAGAAAACAAGCTCAGATAATGTGCTGCACACTGGTGGGAGTGGTGGGAGTGATGGAGGAGAGAGCTGAGCAGAGAAACGACAGCTCAGTTTGGACACATCTCTGAGGAGCCAGAGCAGAGCTGCGTGCACTGAAATGGGTGTGGTATCTGCAGCACAGGTACTCTCTGCCAGACTGCCTGTCAGCCAACAGGTGAATCCCCTCATTAGTTTTCCTTGGCTGCCTGTTGGTTCCTGCTCCAGCCCTGCTCTCGTCCCTGATGTGACCACTCTCTTCAGTCCATGCTGGGACTGAGGTGACTTGCATTTATGGGCATCTTCTTGTGACCACACAGGCAGATAGATCTGCATGGCCTTCATGCCCAAGTGGACTGCAGTCCAACATCTCCCATGTACACTCCTACCCCAGTCTTCAGTGATGTAATCTGTATTCCTGAAGTCATCTATCTCAGAGGTATTTTCTGTACAGCAGACATATTCTTTTTCAGACAGGCTAAAAAGCCTTTATCAGTTTTCTTTACAGGGTTATGTGAGGCATCTGTTTTGTTTACACACTGGTTAAATATCTAAAGCCTTCTTAAATGGAGATGAACCCCAGCAGCTGACCAAAATTCATCGGCCCACTCTGTGCACCCCACGCACACACCATACCCAAATCCCTCACTTTGCCAGAGTTTCAGGACTGCTTCAGAGGGAAGTCAAGATCCAGAGCAGCCTGCCAGACCTGGGGTTTCTTTCCCAAATTGTCCCCCCTTATGGCACAACAGATATAAATGTTCTGGTCTCCCAGGCCTGCTGAGAAAGAGCTGGGAGGTGCCAGGGAGACTCCAGCTACACAATAGGAGATGCAGAGCTTGTCTCTGGACCAGGGAGTCTTCAGTGGCCAGGCCTAAAAATGCTGACACTTTTACATTGATAAAAAATAAGTGCAGGGATATCTCTTTGCACAGGTGCAGGACTGTGTGTAAGAATAAGTTTTGCAAGTGATTGTGACAGAGGATGATGTGATCAGACCTGGCTGGAGAACTGGGAAGAGGCAGCTACAACCCAGGCTGGTGTAGAGCAGCGAGTGCAGAGGGAGTGAGTCAGCAGTGAGGCAGGAGAGAGGTTTTTAACACCTTAAACCCAAATGCAAACACTGTGAGAGGAATAGGAATGCAAGAGAATGATCAGTCCATGTGTCCCCTAGGCAGAGAACCAGGACACTAAATAGTCCTGTAATACTGAGGGATATGGTACTTGTAAAATATGCTCAGATTGGGCTGAAATGGTCACCAGCCAGAGTGAGCAGAGCTCAGTACACCACTCCTCCCAGGGGAAATTCACCACCTCCCCACCACTGTGGGGTGTCCCCAGGGGCATCTCTCACCGGGCCATACACATCCTTGTATGAGGGTCAAAACAGCTTCCTAATGGGACCCTTCATTTTGTTAACAATGCTGGGACGTGAGGAGAGCAGAGAGATCTGTCTGCTCCACAAGGATGTTCCCATGCCTGCTTCTGCACCCTCCCATCCCTGGAAGCTTGGCCCAGCCAATACATCTGTGCTGATCTGCCTTTGCAGACAGTTTGTCCCATGCATTTTCAGTTGGTTACTCTGAAAGTCTGAAAAACAACAACTGGTCTTAATGTTATCTCTTTTGGAACCAGCCACTTCCTCTTGGTATCAAACTTGGAAGAACCCCATAGCCACTGCTGAAAAGCCTTTTCCCTTTCCACATTTAAAGATCTTTTCCAAAACCAGTTGCTAGGATGTCCTTGGTGGGGATTGAAAGGCTTGGAACAAGCCAAAGCAAGTGTTAGTTTCATTGAAAGTGAGCAGAATGTTCTTCCCTGATAGCTGCCTGACTTCAAGGGCAGGAATCGCAGGAAAGCATCC
This sequence comes from Dicaeum eximium, assembly GCA_013396995.1. Lineage (NCBI taxonomy): Eukaryota > Metazoa > Chordata > Aves > Passeriformes > Dicaeidae > Dicaeum > Dicaeum eximium. The sequence continues at coordinate 3,000,891 of VWZP01008818.1, read as the reverse complement.
ACAGCTCCAGGGCAGCTTAGCAGAGGAGGAAAGTCATGGCTTTTTCTGTGCTGCATAGTAACACAAAGGCAGGAAACCAAAGAACAGGATTCACTTCGTGTGGAGCAAACCCTGCCATCCAAAACAGCACTGTCCTGGCTCACTGGAGGCTGTCCTGGTTGTATGTGGAGGCTCACAGGTTCCTCCCTGATCTCCACTTAGCTGAGCCAGCTATGTCCATCCCACATCCCTGCTGCTGGCAGCTACAGCAGGGGAGGAGCAGGCACTTCTCAACACACTGTGCTCCACCCCACAGTCTGCTTTGGGAGAGAACTGTGAGCAGGTTTGGGATACTGGAAAGCAGTTATACAGATATTATATTTCTCTTTTCAGGGACAAAATGAAAACTTCCAATTCCCAAGTCTTCAGGACAGCACTTTTCAACCATAATAGGTATACATAATCAGACATGGAAGCCAGGCACAGTATAAGGTTTTCTTTCCCTTTCAAGCATCCCATCTCTTCCTGGAACTCCCTCACTAGCATACAAGGCTGGGCCCAAGAAATTGCAATTCTAGCGCATTGGAGCTGGATTTTGAAACAAAGAGTTGCCAAAACAATACTACCAGCATGGCTCTACAAGGCAAACCCTTTCCAGAATGATTCATTTTCACAAAGTGGTGTTATCACCAGTCTGATTAAAAACAGTTTTCTGATCAGAATCAAATTCCAAGGACTGCTTTGCTGGATAACCTTGACAGACTAGTGTCCTTTCTTAGCTGGTGAGGGAGCAGACAGAATTCATGTGCCAAAACCCAAAACTCTACAGGAAAACTTCTGTTGAGTGCAAACTGAGCCTCAGTTTGTCAGTGTTTGAGAAGGTACTTTGTAGATGTCTTGAAGTCCTCAGACTAAAGATGTGAACGAGGGCAAAGCATTACTGGTAGATAATGTGATCCTGGCTTCAAACGTGTTTCTTCTGCTGCTTTACGGGTCTCCATATCTTTGGCAGAGAGTTAGAGCAAGAAGGACGAAAATGCTGAGCCTCTCCCAACTCTGGTAGTTGTGGAGAAGTGACCTAGGGGCTTTGAGCACCAGCGCCTGTTAGTTGTAAATACAAACCACTGCAAAGCACCAGAACTTTCCCACTGAAGTAAAGGCATTGGGAACAGGAGATTAATGGCTTGCCAGCTGTGTCGGCATGATATGCCATGCAAGAACCCAGACACTTTCAGTCAAAAATGGATTGCGACCTCAGCAGGGATACATGGCAAATCAGCCAGAAGCCACACATGGAAAACTGAGCAGCATGGGCAAACATTCCTTATCTTTGCTTTACGTCAATACAAATGGCATTGTAAAAGAGGCAGCAGAGTATTTGCTGGAAAGGAGGAGGGAAAAGTTCACAAGCTTTCTTGGCTATACATGTAGGTTTTAAAATGCTACTGTTTTCCTCAGAAACTTGTCATTGAAAATAAGTATCCAACAAAAACCACCCAGCAAGTTCTTCCAGAAGGCTTGTTTGCTTGTTTTGGTGGATTTAGCCGAGCAGTGCTGGCAGGAATCTGCCTGCCGCTGCTCTAGTGCTCCAAAGGCGGTCGGGAAAGTACAACCTCTTAAACCATTCTAAAGCACAGCTGTGATAATTACACCATCTACTATGATTTGCCACAAAATAGGACTCAGGGGAGAGGCAGACCTCAGAAGTCTGGCCTTTCTACAAGGTGATGTTGTCTGCAGCCATGTCCCTGTTTCCCACAGCTCCTGCTTTTACAGCAGTCCAGCCCAATTACCTTCATGAGCCTTTTCTTTGCTTTCTGGTTTTATTGTTTTTGTTAAGGCTAATTAACAGAAGAGTGGATGAGTCCCAGATTTCTTGTGTGGATTTTTGGTTTTTTTTGGTGGCGGCAGTGGTGGTAGTACTTTTCATTTTGCTGAGTTTTTCTTTCGCTTTTAAGCAATTGTATGTAAGAAAATCATCTTTCCTACCAGAGGCAATACTGAGAAAGAATAAGACTCAGCAAGGAGAATGACAATTAAGGCAAAGCCATGAGTTGGTTTTGCCTCCTCCTCCCTCAGTTTTGCAGCCCCACCCTAAGTGGGTAATGGGCCCTGACTGCAACTCTGCTGTCAGTGCCCTGGAGCAGGGAAAGGCACAAATATTCCCTCCACACAGGTGTGCAGGTGTCAGTGGGAGGTGAGCTGGGAGAAAAAGCAGGCTGGGATAAACACAGCTGAAGCCTCACAACCTGGATTCTTATGGCCCTTGGATCCATCCCTGCCCTGCGGAGCCTCGGGCTGGCCACTGGCCGAAGCAAAGTTATGGGTTATGGGCAGGGCTGGGCTCACTGCAGATGTCTGTCTTAGGGCAGGGCCACCCACTGCACACTGGTGGGGAGCTGCAAATCCCCACCCCAGGTGCACATGGCTCTGCAGGGACTTTAGCGGAGTGCCTGGGAGCTGGCTCTGGAAACCTGAAGGTGCTCTGTCAAAAGGTCCAGTTGTTCAGGTATCAAAGTAATTATATTACTCATAAAAATAATCTCAAAATAGGATTGTTGATAAAACAATGCATTTTTGTATGATGCTATAATTAATGAACACAGATTCTCTGCATTTGCAGTCCCTGACACCATGGTGATGGACATAATTCAAGAGTAGATATAGATGACCCAGTAGCTGAGTGACTTAGCATCTCCCCCTTAACACACGCATGGAGAAAACGAACAGAAAAATTGGAATGGAGAAAAGGGAAAATCCATGGTGCTGAACTGCTTTCTGTTTTTCTCAGGAGAGGAACTTCAGGCAATGTGTCTGTAAAGCACTGAGCAGCTTCCACTCTTCCTGACCCCACCAATTTCCTCTGCACAAACTATCCATATGGATTTGACGTGTGGCCTCTGAGAGGCCCTGAGGCCTCATATGTCTCAGTAAGTCAAAACGTATGGGGTAGAGAAGCCATGTCCCGCCTAAGCTTCTGCAAGTCCCTCAGGGTCAAGTTAAGTGCAAGCCTGATCCTGTTGTCTGAACCAGGCTTGCCTGGTGCACGCTTTAATCTGCCCAGCCTCACCAGGCTAGGTTTCCTCTCAGCTGCAGAGCTCCAAAGGAGGTAGCCCCTGTATTGCCCCATGTGGTCCTGGGCTCAGCATCCCCACCAGACCAGGGGCACATCTCCATGGCTGGCTCACCCTCACCAGCTTCAAGCCCTGGGGCTGGGGCAGGAGCTTAAGAAACAAGAGGGCTGTGGGACTTGAAAGCTTCCCTGGAGCCATGTGTTTCTGTGAGTCTGCTTCTGCCCTCGGACCCAGGGGCTTAATAGTACTTCCCTGCTCCACAGGGATGCTGGGGTGAGTCAATCCATTTAAAGTTGTGCACTGCTGAGACACCAAGTCTACAGCCACATAAAATAATAAAACAGTCCAGGGAGTGTTTTCCACTCTCAACACCCACTGGCATGCCCAGCCATCCCCAGGGAGACAAGCTCCTGTCCTCCAGAGCAGGAGAGCTGTGACCAAACCACCTGCAGAGAACCACCCTGGCTCCTGAAACATACCTGGGCGTTGGCTGCAGGAGTATTTGCTTGGTCTGGGACAAACTCCTGCAAGGACAATGCCAACCATTTAACTGTATGGGCAACTGCCTGGGCCTGTGCCCTGCCTCCTCTTTATTAATTTATTAGTACCTTGCTGCTAGCCTACACTTGTACCGACAGAGAGCTTGCCATGAACAAGGACAATAAAGTGCCTGTGAGGGGAAAGTTCAAAGCATTATATTTGTTTCATAAGAAAAAGGTGCAGTTTCCTCTGCAGTTCAGTCTCTTTGGTCACTGCAGAGCTGGGTTTGGTCAATGCAGGTAGTGGGATTTTTTGTGCAGTGCCTGCCAGAGGGAGCCTCGGTGGCCACGCACCACTGCCACCCCAGCAGATGCTGCTGCTGCTGTTCTGAGCAGTACTGCAGCCAGGTTTAAGACAGGGATGTAATGCTCTGAGTGGCCAGCTTACCAAAGAGAACAAAGAAATTATTATAGGGCCAGGGAAATAATAAGGGGGGTAAAAAGCGAAAAGAAAACAAAGAGCCATTGACAAGAGACACAAATTAGCTGGGTCTCGAGTGTCCTTCCCCATCTGATAAAACAAAAATGTCCAGAGCAACAAGTAACAAAAAATATATGAGGGGTAGAATATCTCTGTTTAGCTCCAGGTACTGACTACCACGCAGGGCTCTATCTTTTTGTTGTTCCCATGCTTCTGGTTGTCTTAGGTCTTGGTTAATGTAGAGCTGGTTGCATGTGTGTGCGTGTGTGTGTGTGTGTGTGCTGCAGTCCCCATGGGTTTGAAAGCTGCCTTTTGCAAAGAAAGTGAGGCCCTCCTGAAGGGCAGCAAAGGAGCAAAGTGGGCTCAGAGGATACAGGAGTGTGCTTTGGCTGCTCCTAAGAAAATACAGCTAGGGGTAGGAATTTGTACCAGGAAAGCACTCAAAACTAGAGGCAAATCCAGCAGGTGTTTAGGGTTGGGAAGACAGCTCTGAACAAAAGCAATGCAACAGAAAAGGAAAGCTGTGGAGAGTGCTGCTCCTGGGCTGCTCTGGGGTACATTGGTTGTTGCTGGCCAGCACTGGGGTGAGGGAAGTGCAGGCTGTCCCTGCAATAGAGCCTTATGAACAACGGGGAGCTGAACACTCTTCACTTTTGCCACAGCAAAGGAAAGGAAATAATCCCTTCTCCACAGTATGTGAAGCAAGTAATGAGCTTAAACTGCAGCATGGAAAGCTCGATACGGATGGCAGAACATACTTTCCAGAGGTGTGAATGATTGCATATTGCAGTTGCCTCCAGGGACTGAGGCATCTCCAGCAAGGTGAAACACCCAGGGCTGTCAGGAATGGTTAGGAGCAGCTCATTTTGTTTCTAGGTAGCTGGGATGCAGTGGTGTTTCCTGACAATCGCTCTTCCAACCATACCTTTGTAAAACAATCCAAAGACTGTCAGGTGCTATGGTTCCATGGTGATTTTCACTGGCAACAGAAAGAGAACCAGACAAACCTAGGGTACATTTCAGTGCTCTTGCTCCCTCACTGTAACATTTATTTGTGTGTGTGGAAGTAGATGCACCTGCACTTTTTCTCCATTCACTTCACTGACCAGCTCCTTTTGCCCTGTGGATCGCCTGTGTGTCCCTGAAGGGCAGCCTGAAAACCACAGGAGCAGATATCCTCATGGGAGCCCTTTTGGGTCCCTTCCTTGTGTGTGCCCAGCTGACCAGTGCCAGGCACTGCCCCAGGGGACCACTTGTCTCTGTGGCTGAGGCACATGTGGATGTTGGAGTCTGAGCAAAGCCCTGCTTGTCTCTGCCACTGCCTGTGAGAAGACACAAGACCTGTCTGATGTACAGCCAGCTGCTGTTAAGTGCTGTCTGTCCTGGATTTTAGATTGCTCTTCAGCAGAGAAAGATCAGAGAAACAAGAAATGACACCTGTTTCTTACACTCATGTGTTTGAAAGTAGAAGTTGTTTTTAGCTATATTATATCATTTTCCTATGTCACACCATCTCTCTATGGCCTTACTGGAAAAATCTCCATTTGGTTTGCAGTGGTTCCTCTTTCCTTCCCTGCTGGATTGACAGGCTCAGCTGGCACCCTCGAAATTGGTGTAAAATCCCTTGACTTTGCACAGCAACTAGTGGCACCATGGGTTATTCAGTCAACATTTCCCCAACAACCTTATTGCCATAGCATGAGCAGAAGGAGAAAGCCCTATCTTTGTTAGTAAACAATTGAAATATCTTTTGTCAGTCAACTGAGGAAGCATGAATTGAAGATGAAGAAATAAAAACATAATTTTTTCCCCAATGCAGTGGGGACTAGATTCTGCAAACCCCCATGCAGCTTGCTTCCCTGTTAACCGAAGCGTAAATGCTCTTGCGTTCAAGGCCTCTCTCCCCTGACTGGAGCTCTTCTGCATGGCTTGTCCTTCACAAGCTAAGTGACAATAATAAATTGTCCTACTTAAGCAAGGGACCTATTTCACCTCCTCACCACACTCATTAAAAAATGGCAATGCTAAATACACTTAAAGATCAAAGGCCTGGTATGCAAAACAGATCCAGTGCAGCAAACTGATGGGCTTCTTAGGGTTTTGTCACTATGGTGCTATTGCCTTGACAAGTTAAAATATCCCTTGTCAGCCTCTGTGGGAGCCTAGACAGAGAAGGAACCATCAAAAAATAACTGAATACTGTCTTTGACTACAGTCACTGAGTGGTTAATTTTTTTTAAGCTTTAATCATCTTTGACTTCAGGTTTGGCTATTAACCAACCAACTGATCATTAACTCTAGTGACTGAATGACTGATTTCCAGAGGATCGGTACAAAGAAGGATTGGTTTTTAGTTGTTTTTTTCCTGAAGGACTTTAATATCTCCTACCAGCAGACAGACAACCTATTGAATCCCCTGTAAGACTCAGGCTGAGCAGGGAGGTATTGCAGGTTATCTGCATAGAAACACACTGCTCAGAGCTGATAAACTCACTGACACTTTATCCTGCTTTCCAATTTAACTCAAGCCTTGCTAAGCAGCAGGAGTAACCTGACTGAATTGTTGAGGGTCACAGCTTGAGGTCCTTAATCAACATTCTCAGCTTAATCAACGGGAGTTTGGCAAGCCTAAAATGCAAATCAGGATATTTCTGGTATTTACCCTGGTGCTTGTCCTTTTCCTTCCAGAATAGCTGGTTAAGAATAAATATAATGTTGATGCAGAAATGGTCAAATGTCAATTGGACTTCTTTTTTTAGCCCTTTTGTCTTTAAAATGCCTACAGCTGAAATTTTCTAAAGGCAATTTTGCTGGTTAGAGAATGATCTGCTAATAAATGAAAGGAACAATGTTTTAAATTAATAAACAATTCTGACTCACAGTCCATATCCTAAGCCATAAGACCATCCTGCCTTCCTGGCTTGAGAGCCATAAGACCTAACAAGCTGACTCTGACTCAGCAGAGAAGAGCTGGGATTGGACTATATTTGCTATGTGTAACTTTCTTCCGAACACAGCACAGACAGAAATAAATTAGGAAAAAGCCTCTTGTACACTGGCCCTGATTTCTCCCTGGGAATCACTGGGGTTTTGATTGCTCCCTGTGGTATGAGAATGAATTAAGCTCAGGTTTATAAATAGCAGTCTAACCACCCCTGTGCTGACAGGCACAAATGTCAGGAAATATGCAGTTAGTTACACCGGCGCTGCATCTTTTAACTTCAATTTTAAGTACCTCTGTCATACCAAGGGAGGCGGAATAACACATCTGGAACTAAAAGATTCCTGATAGACTTTTCACACTAACTATTTCCAGCTTTCTTCCAGATAGGAGTTTTCAGCAAAATGTTGTCTAATTGAAAAATTCTGTTTCCTTAAAACTATTGTTTTTCTTATGAGACCTACAAAAGAAAACATGCCCAATACATCTTTCAAACAAAAGTAATAAGGAAAATATTATGAATATCAAAGCATCCCTTTTTCCATTGTTGACATTTAGAATAATGCTTTCTTTATTCAAATGTCTTCTGCAATTTAAATAATTTTACTTTTAAGTAATAATAATAAAAAAATCTTGAAAGCGCTGAAATTTAATATTACCATTGACTCAAACTGCATTTTTATTGTTTGCCTGCAAATATTTTCCACAGCTTTGTTTTCTATCCCATTTTGTGACTTGACTTTTTCTATTTCAAGCACCTTCTCTCAGATTAAAATGGTAACCAGATATTTTGTGCCTGAATAAAAAATAGGATGAAATTCCAGCTAAGACAGCCCACATGTGCCTCTGGAATATGTTCACAGAGGAGCAGCACACCTGTGCTATAGCTTTGCATATAATAGCAAGGCTTTGCTGTAAGTCAGCCAGGTGAGGAGTGCTCCACCAGATTGATCATGCTACCACCCTCCTGTATGGAGCTGCTAGCATGAGGTTCAGCAGGACCACAAAGTGGACAGGACTAGACAAAAACTGGGGGAGAATAATTTTTCTGCATACATTTATTGAATTTTTCCATTGCAGAAGTGCAATCGTGTTGATTCACAGTTGGCAGGATGAATGTCCCAGTGTAACAAAAGCACCAGGTTTTCCAGTGTTCATTTCCAGTGCTAAAATCTCACAGAAAAATCTGTTCCTGTGCATAGGAAGGGACTGTTCCTGGTGGAGGCAAACTCACAGTGAAGTACCAGCAGTAGTACTGGAGCTAACAAGTTGCAGAGGCAGCTGCTGCCTGCCTTTCCCACGTTGCCTGCTTGCTTGCAGCCCTGCAGAGCGGTGGGACCAGGAGTGCATCAGTGGTGCCGGCTGCGTCCAGCACACGTGTAAAGCTGCCTCCTCAGGCTCAGGCTGCGGCAAGATCATATTAGAAATATTTACCCAGCTCCCAGGAAAGAAATAGCACCTGTCAATATAGCTCATAGCAGGGCCCCTGGCAAAACCCCCAGTATACAGCTACAGCCACCTCCAGTCACAGTTGTCACTGCGCCTGAGGGCAGAAGCCACAATAAAGGCTTCTGGGTGCTGGGCATAGGGAAATGTTGGGCTGGAGCGCTGTGGGATCCAAGGCCTCAGGGCTGAAGGGGAGGGGCTGAAGGACCGCGGAGCGGCGTGCAGGGGCTCTGCGGGGCTGCATGCGGGGCTGGGAAAGGTGCGGGCTGGGGCAGATGGGAGCTCCTGGGCTGGGCTGGGCGCGGCGTACGGAGATCCCGGGATGCGGGGCTGGGGGCGGAGCCGCGGCGATCCCGGGATGCGGCAGCGGCGGGCTCCCTCTGCTGGCCCTGCTGCCACCTCCCTGCCCTGCTTTAGCCGTGAGTCCAGAGGTACCCACAATATCTTGGTGGGGGGGTTTTCCCTTCGTGCCTAGAACTGGCCACAGGAGCCTGCATGCCCCATGTGCGGTGTCCTGCGGCGCCATCAGATTACTGATTTATTCCCGTAGCCACAGCTTAGACATCACAGCCTCGCACTCTGAGGCCAGTTTTCCACTGGCTGGAGTCACTCACAGGACACCAAGCCTTGGCATTGTCCTTGTTTGCAGCTTGCTGTGGCCGTGTGTGTCGCAGAGCTGTAAGCAGGAATGGCACCTGATGCCCTCAGCATCCCTCTCGTCCAAACTGCACAGCAATCCTACTCAGCACCACAAAAAATTCTGATTCTAGGTACTTAATGAATCTAACTCTCTTTCTCCCAGGGACACATACATGCACTGCATGGTGGGAGTATTTTTATTTCCTTATTGGATACTTTTGCTTCCTACTCTAAACCACCTCCAATATCAGGCATGTCCTGCTGCAAGTACAAATAGGCTGTGCTGCACTTGTTTCTTCATCTCCTCTTGGATGAACTAAATAATTGCCCACCTGGTTCACTACTCCTCAAACGTGGGCAGTGCCAGCCCCTAGGACACAGCGAGTTTCCCAGAGCTGTCCCACACGACTTGTGCAGTGTCAGTAGCACCACTACATCTCAGGGAGTGACACCTGGCACGGTGTTCCTCAGCCTTCACACGCTCCATGGACCACTTCTGGAGCTTTTTCTGCAAACACACAAAACCTGATGCTTCAACTGCTCATGAATAGTGGAAGAAAACACAGTTTTACACCCAATTTTTGATTTGCTGACCCAGGTATTTTCCAAGAGATGTGCGGACCATCTGTCACAAATTTGAGGCGACTGGCAACAGGGTTGGTTTTCTTAGCTCCCTTTCCCCAGCAGATAACCCTCAGGGCCTGTGGACAATAGGCTGCAAACTGTTGGCATTGATAGATGAGCTTCCTCCCCTTCCATACAGCTTGGAAAATTCCTTGCCTGTCTCTTATTTAAACAAATGAAATATTCCAACTCCAGACAATGCTAGAGCTAATAATGGAAAGAGGGACCAGTTTAGGATTTGTCTCCTACCTCCTTTCTATCCCTTCCCTCTCTGTTCCAGCACCCCTTTCTTAAATTTTAATTTAATAAGAAAATTTAATAACAAGCTCAGAAAGTTAACCAGGATATCTGGGTGAGGTGAGGGATAGAAAAATCATTTGAAAGGTATTGGTGTTTCAAGCTGTAACCTTGATGTAGGATTTGAGCTGGCCGGGTGGGGATTTACAGTCTTTTCTATACCAGCAGCACAGAAAAAAAATCATTTTCTGCCTTTCCTACTCCTGACAGGCAAGCCTCAGCCAACCGATATTCTCCACATCAGCACCCAGGGATGGGAGTCTGTGACAGAAAGAACCAAACATATAGAGCTGCAGCACTAGCATGAATACAGATCCACAGAGCAGGAACACATTTTGTGCTGCAGACCCCTGGAGGCAAGCTTGGCTTGCAGCTCACATCCGTGCTTGCCAAGATACCTGTGTGTGCTGCAGTATAGGTGTGTTCAAGCCCTTGCACTGCAAAATACTGGAGCTATTTTAAGGATGGGGAAGCATCTGGCTAAAAAACAAGCCTTGTGTGTTTGGGCTTAGCTCATTTAAAACCCTTGTTTCTTCCAAAATATTGAAAGTAATGAAAATGCCTGCAGTAAATACTTGATAAGCCTCTCTTCCTCTATAGAGAGGGTAAATGCATGTCATTTTCCAATTAGCTCTTGCTCTGAGCAATTAGGTTGATCAAATAATTGAATAAGTGACAGGAATGTGAATTCTGGAGACAGTTAATTTCATTCATCTGCCAGTTTATAGCCTGATTTGCATGAACACATAAACCAGGCTAACGTGTTATTTATAACTTTGAAAATGCAATTATAATAGTCAAACATGAAGAGTTGTGTGTGCAGAGAGGAAGGTTTCTGCTAGTAAAATATAATAATAGCATAATGAGGGAATTTCTTCTTTAGAGCCAGCATGTAGGACAGCAAGGATGTGAGACTTGTGTTTGAGAGGGTGAACAAGGCTGGTATCAGCATTAGCAGGTGGAGCAATGGCCCTGGCCTGAATGTGGGGCAGAGGGGCAGCTGAGCCTTACCCTCCTGTTCTGTGAGACACTGTGTGTGTCCTGCCCCAGGGACTGTCAATGAAGCTAAACATGTCCCCCCAGCTCCCCAAACTCTTCTCTCCAAGTGAAGCTGAGCATCATTTTTGATGGAGAACCAGGCCTGTGATCCTTTCCATGAAGGTGAGTGCAACAGATACAAACTAGGTGTCTTCTGCTTGGGGCTGGTCTTGGGTGAGCATCACAGTGCTCTGGAAAAAGCTCCAGTTAAGTGTGCTCGACTACAAGTTAACTTGGAACAACCCTTGAAGTCAAAACCAGGTCCTTGACTTCCATCAAAAGTATCAATCCTTCTTGTAAGTTTTCTTCAGGAAAAGTAGTAATAATAGTAATGATAATTTTTTTAAAAGCTCATCAGGAATGCAAACCATTTGGTTTTTCTTGTTAAAGCTATCTTTAGACTGTGTTAACTGATCATACCTGTCATCTGAACCCCCTGTAGCAACCCGGCCTACCACACTAATTAGCAGAGATACACAGTAATAAAAGTAGTGTGCAGGCATGAGCCACTGCCTCACAGGGAGTATTAGCTGGTCGAGTGCTACACTGGGTACAAGGAGGAAATCTGTTAATTAATTGCTTCCTGATTAAAGGCATTTGCAGTCTGGCCCTTAAATCTTCAAGGCCTAAAAACACATGCTGAGTTAAATATGGAATTTGCTTACAGTACTCAAAAACATTGCTCCAGACAGCAGGATTCAGTGTGGTAATTTTGGTTGGAAAGACACACTTTCCAGTCTAAGCATATTTTACCCCAAGCCGAGCACTTAGAAAGTGCCTCAGTCCAAACTAAAGGGCCATAGAAGGACTTGTGGGGATTTAAAGCAGTTTCTAAACCAGCTTAGTTGAGCTCTTACCATTTTCCTGTGAGGACATGCTCTTACAGGAATTAATTTCACAGGGCATGAGGCAGCAGAGGCAGAAACCCCACAGGACGTCTCGGGCTGAAAGGCTATTTAAATGGTAATAAACTTCAGTGGATGACAAAAAATGGTGACTGATTAGAGGCACACCAGGAGAGGGGTTATCTGGTGTGAAGCTGCCGGGCAGCACCGGGGCCTTCTGTTCCCTGCACACATCTCTTGTCACCAAGCAAACAAGATGGGGTTAATCCTGCTGGCAGGGAGGAGGCCTGGTTCAGGCCAGTGGACAGCAGGAGGAGAATGCTCACCGCGGGAGGTTCTGGAGCTGGGCAAAACGAGGGAGGGTGGTGTGTCAGGAGGCTGGGACAATGCCGGCCAGCACTGGTGTCAGCCTCAGGCGAGGCCATATCTCAGAACAGCAGGTGATCCAGCCTCAATGTGCACTTTCCTTAAGTGTCATCGTTTCCCTGAAAGCATTTCCTCCACCCTAATGTGGTGTCATCCATTGCAGCAGGTCAGATGAAGTGACTTAATTTTAGCGTGTCCAACACTGTTATTGCTACCTCCTGGAAGGTTGCAGCACTGATGATTTATGGAGCCTACTGCTCCCCCCTAAGAAGGGGCAAGCTTTGTTTGGGACCACCATTTGTCACACTAGAGCTGAGATGTCCCATAAACACACATTTTGTTTGCTAGTGTGGTGCTGTTGCTCTGGTGCTACTCTCCCATCCCTTCTTTGCCTGTTGTTTTTGCAAATTTCAAAAGAAATTTACTGATCCTCCACTTGTGAAAAGCACTTTAGGATCTAATTGCCTCTGACTATGGGAGTGGGCATCCCAAATTCCGGGGGGCATCTTCAGTGTGTTTCAGCACCTTGCTGGGTGGAAGTCAGAGGGACAAAGATTACAGATCGTTCTTTGCAAGCCTCCCAATCCCCCTCCTCCCCATCAACTTTGTCAATGGCAAGAGCAGGCAGGGAGTTATATAGCCTGAATTGTGCTAGGACAGATGTACAGACTGTAACTCAACATTCAGTTTGACATTCTTCCTCCACAAAACGAGTCTGGCACCTCTCCTGGAGAGGTTGTATTGTGGAGTGGGAAAACAAACAATCCTGCCAATTGTTCGTGAGGGGGAAATAAAGCAGAGCAGAAACTACTTATCAGAGGTCTGCAATCTGAGAGAAAAATTCACTGAATCCTGAGGAAGGAAGGATTCTCTGCAGAGCTTCAAATACTCTCCTGACAATCCCATCCTGCGGGAGCTGGCACTAGGAGCTGGGCCCCTTCCTATAGTGAATGCTGGGTTTGGAAAATTAACAGAACAGGAATCCCTAGACTGCAGCAGTGCTGTAAAGCTATAAAACAAAACAAAACAAAACAAAGCAAAAGACATTAGTCTGACTGGCACAGATTATTGTCTGTGAATTGTCATTTTTAGTAATAGTAGGAATGACTCAAAGCCCAGAGAACTCAAAGTCAGAAGTCTGGAAGAGTCTGAGTTTTCCCTCATCCCAGTCAGTTTGGAGACTGTCTGAAGTTCAGATCTTAATTTTGCTGAAGTTTGCAGTGTTTAGATTCACATGACTTGAATCACCATGGATTTGACTAACTCTCTCTTACCTTCATGAGACTCTTGATTTTGCTTGGATCAGTTTCTGGAAGGACAGAGGAGGAACTGTGTCTTGGTGCAACTAGATGAAGAGCTGTATGCTTTTAATTTTTTTTCTTTTTTTTTAACTTGAAGACATCATCAATCCAAGCATCTCCAAGGTTTTCCCCAGCAGACATGAAGTTAACACTACCTGCTCTTCTATAAAACAAACCTTCCTGGTGCCCTTCCTGGTGCCTTGCATTCACCAATCACATGCCAAGATATTATAAGCACATCTGAACAAGATTCTCAACAGCTGGAGGACCACGTTATATTTTGGGCAATATAAGATGATGCCTCAGGCTCCAGCTCTTGCCTTGACACGAAGAGATCAATCTCTCAGCGTTTGCACCAGCCTTGCTCTGGCAGTGGATGGTGAGAACTGATGGAATGCAGTCGTGTCTGCTGGCAGGGGGTGCCCGTGTTCCCTGCACCGAGGGGATGCTCCCCAATGCGCGGCTCCCGCGGGACCCCCGCTGGTGGCCTGGCACCACCGCAGCTCCCTTCAAGAAATCTGGGGAGCAGCTCCTCCCCATCCTCCCACAGTGTCTTCCACTTGGGTGGGAAGTGGGATGCTCTGCTTATCGAAAGGAATGCAGCTACTGCATGGGGAGGGAGAGAGAATAAATACCACAGGGCCTCAGATGGGTGATCTAAAATTGCCTTAAAGCTGCCCCATCAGCCACATGAAGCCCCAGGAAGGGTACTGCCGCTCAGTGGTCAGCACAGGCCAGGTCCCTTGCCAGGACTTTATCTCTGCTGTGTCAAACTGAGCACATCTGTAGCAGATAATCTAGTTCAGTTTGTAACCCTGAAATTGAGACCTGTATTCAGGGCATGTTGAGGCTGCTGAAACTGTGTAAGCAAAGTTTCCTACATACACAAGAGGTAACAACTCTGTGTCCAAGATGGCTCAATCAAATTCTAATCTATTACTCCAGTCAACATCCCTTGAAGTGGTAAATGACATAAATCTATTTTCCCCACAGTCTGAGGTGTTTCTCTCTCCATTATCCCTCAGACTTTGCAGGGATTGAAGGCATATGACAACTCCTGAACCTGTGAGGAAGATGATGCCTATGGTCACAGAGCTGCTTGACAGATAAGCCCCATGCAAGATTTGATTTTCACCAGAGAAAATACACTGAAGAGTCTGCAAAACTACTAATATTTTTAAGTAAAAGCTAATCCAGTTAAATTGAAACAGTTGGGTAGCAAAGGGAATACAAAGAGTGTGTAAGTTATAACAACAGGTAGTGGGGACCTTCTCTGTTACCGTGCTGGAGTGCAAATCCGTGCTGTGAGCATGAAGTTACACACGAATTTCAGTCCAATATTGAAGTAAAATGACCAGAGGTCACACAAACTTGACTTTGAGAAGTCACTAATCTGAGTATTTTACATGAGACATAAAACTGCAGCTGGGACAAGCAACTTTTCACATCTCTGCAGGGGCTTAAAGTGTAGCAGTGTTTTTCAAGCAGAACACAATTCACATGTTGGTACCTACCTTAAAGAAAAGCAGAAAGGTGAGATCCTCTGAAGGACACCTGCCAACAGTACAGAAACACCTCAGGAAAACATGAACTAAAAAACGAACAGTACAAGAATCAGAAAATGCAGAATACAACCCACTACCAAGGAATTAAAAATACCTGAACCTAACATCTGGATCATTCCCTGCAGCATCTTCTTCCCCCAGCGTGCTACCCAAAACCTGCCAAGCCACACTGCAGGGCAGCACAGCTCCCATGCCTGTGCCTGCTCGCAGCTGCTGAGGTTTCAGTGCACCAAGCTCCACCTAGTGAGGGGACAGGCTGTACTACACATTCAGCGCCCAAGGTAAGGAAGGATGGGCTCCAGACACAAAAAGTCCGGAAGATAACGAACCCTTTAGCATGACGCTGCCTCCGTGTTGATAATCCATCACACACACACACACTCTCAAAGTCCCATCAGAGAGAGTACAGCCTCTCCTCTATGTCCAGAAACATTTTCTTCCAGGACCACCTCGCTGAAGTGACATTGTAAGAATGTAACTGAAGTGACACCACTTGGCTTTCATCGGCTGGCTGCTGCTCACCTCTCCCTCAAAAGAGACTGACCTGAAGCTCTCTGACTTCACTGGAACTCCAACTTCAAACCAACATCCTCTTTCTGATGATCAAAAGAAATACACCACTAGTGCTGTATGTCCAAAAGTTTTAATACATGGTCTTCGCTGTTGAGAAAAGTTATTGCATTAAATTCTAATACATAAATTTATCTGCATTTAAAAAAAAAATCATTTTACACAATTTTGTCACAGCAGCTAAAGAAAACCAGATTTTATATGCAAGTGTCTCAAAAAAACCAAGACTAGTTATTTCTCAAATCAGCAGAACTGTTATCATATCATTCAGCAGTTACTGCAAATCTCAACTATCGCCACACGTGTACAGCTCAGGAAAAGGAGAGTGCCATCCCCAAACTGAAATTTATTAAACTATGACTCAGCATATTTTGATTTTTCTCTGACCTGTTAACATAAAAGGTGTTTTGTTTAATTCCCCACTATTTTCTTTATGTTACTGTTTTTTCTTTTATGATAACTTTAAGAGTCACAAGTTAGAAAATATCAACGCCACTTAGAGCAGCTTATACAAATCCACACCTGTTTGAATTGTGGCACAAGAACATATTTGATGACACAAATGAAAAGCCAGATTCCCTGATGCATTAAAACCAACATCAGTGTAAGCCCACTGCTCCATGGATGACAAAATCAGATACAAAATCAGTAGGCTCAGTGTGCCATAAATAGATTGATGAAGGGCTCAGTGACAGAGGCATAACAGAGCACGTGGCAGAATTACATTCTGCATTTCATCCTCTGATGAGGGTAAACTGTGCTACACCAGCTCACAACAGAAGCATGAACAGGGCTCTCCTCCTTTTCAGCCTCATGTTAATGCTTGGGAATTGGGAAACTACAATTCAGCTTCTTGCATAAAATCCCCAAGCATCACAATAATCAGTCCTGAGCTCCAGATCTAACCCTTCTCTTGCAAACACACACACATACAAAGATAAGGCTCATCTGTATTTATTCTGCTTTGTTCTGCTGTTAAATAAATATACCCATGTTCATAGAAAAAAGGCTATCTCTTCTCCCTCTCCTCCAAAATACCCATCACCACAAAGAGCCCTCATTTGTAATTCACTTGAAAGTATTTCTCAGATTAGGTTGACACCTTTCCCACTTAAAACAGATGACAGAGATCATATTGTTTTGCTATATTTCACTAGGTTCTGATATCAAAAACAGTTCACTACTGAAATAACACCAATAGGATTCTCTCTCTCTTTGACAGAACATGTTACACAAGTTCTAACTCTCACTGTGCCTGCCCCTTAAAATAAAAGTAGAGCTATTTCACTGGTTTTCAATCGATGTAAGCTGGCAGCAACAACTTACCCTTTAAAAACATTTTGTATTATTTTTTTCTAAGTTGCTAGCAAAAGGCCCACACACTGAAAAGCAAGTGAGCAGAGACAACAGGATGCTTTGCAAAATCTACAGTTCAAAAGGCATCCAAAGAGCAGGAGAACAAAACCCAGCCACTGAAGTGAAAACTGTATTGAACTAGCACTGTGAAAATAGGGAGAAATTAAGAAGCTTCAGTATAACAGTTATGCAGAATGTTTTACTAGTGATACCTTTTGTTTGTTCAGGCAGTCACAAGGCATTCATTACCATGATACAAACTGGAAAAGCTTTAATTTGAAAGCATTACAGGAATAGGATATTTAGTTATTCCAGTTAAGGACACTTTTTGAGGGACTAATCACAAGGTCCCTTAGCTGTAACATGGTTTTCTCACAACTAAGAAAGTTTGCACAGAAGCGGAAGAAGTTTGCACAGCTTAGAAGTTGAAGCTGACAGCTTTCCAAAGCCTTGACACAAGACTTGGCTTATTTTATTTTCACAGACATACACTGCATGAGACAGCCAACACCACTCCATCCAAACATAAGAGCATTTGCATAAACTTTCCCCATCAACATTAAAATTGCCAACCAAATCCTTGTGATTTCTGAAAAAAAAATCTCCTTCTTGTTTATTGCTGTATTACAAGAAATCATGCAGGAGACACTGTACATTTCAAAGTTCACAACTCTTACAAAGCCTCACAGTTTCTTCACCAGGTGCTGCTTCTGCACAGCAAAACTAGCATTCCATTTCTTCCAAATGAAACAGTCCCTTCCATCCCTCTCCCTGCCCTGCATGTCTCAAGAGCATTTATGCCTCTTCACTATGGTTCCAACCAGGAGACAACAGCCCATAATGTATTTGTGAACAGCACCTCAAGCAACAGTGCACACTTCACTAAATTACATGACCCCAATTAGATCCATGAGAAAACATGGAAGAGGAACACAAAGAGGAAGGGAAGCAATTTATTCTCACTTCTCTTGAAGGGAACAAATGGTTCTGACAGCAGGTTTGTTTTCAGACAGCTATAGCTTAGGCTGACAGGCCAGCTTATTAAACAGAAGAAGCCCCTCCACCCAAACACCAGGACTGATACTACAGACACTTCCATTTCAATCTGCCCCTGAAAGGAATGAAGATAATCTCCATGTTAAAGAAATGTCTGCACTGATACCACAAAAATCACATTGTGCAAATCCATGTAATTTATCTGCAGTGCTGAGTCACATCTGGATGGTGGATGTGCCTTACTGAATACCACACCCTGGGAATGCTTCAG
The DNA here is from genome assembly GCA_013396995.1 of Dicaeum eximium. Taxonomy (NCBI): domain Eukaryota; kingdom Metazoa; phylum Chordata; class Aves; order Passeriformes; family Dicaeidae; genus Dicaeum; species Dicaeum eximium. The sequence goes on along the minus strand of VWZP01008818.1, from coordinate 2,982,623 downwards.
CACTTCCCCTCCTACCAGAACACTGCCTTAGAAAAGAATTGCTACAGTGACATGATGAGAATTGATCTTTTCCTGCCATCTGCTGTGTATGTATGTAAGACTTTCACAAACAATTGGCCAAAATTTGTGTATTAGTTATTTCCCAAGCCACAAATACTACACAAGCCCTTCACACAGGACATGCTGTCCAGGGACATGTGACCTCCACCTTCTCACTTCCCTACACCCCATCCACCAAGTAAAGCATTGCATGCTTGCAGGCATTGATTCAAAGTCTTCTGGAATGCAGCAGATAGGAGTTCTGCATTTTTCAGGGACTCAAAAACCCCATTTAGTTCATCTGTTCAATGTACAACATCTCAGTAAGTGCTGCCACCTTGTTCCCAGGAATGGTGAGGTTCCCTTCACACCACAGAGGTGGTACTTTCCGGATTTACACGCATCAATCTTGAGGCATTTCTCAGATCCTGTAGCTGCTTGGCTGGCTTTCCAACTCCTTCCTCAAACCTTTTTTCCACAACAGGAAGGACAGTTTCATACAGGAAGGAGGCGTTCTGCCTAATGAATGCTTTTTTCTCAGGGTCCTGTTCACACCGTAGACTGTAGTCGACATGCTGGACAGCCACCAGGATGATTTCCACGAGACTCTCCAGAAGAACCATATGCAGCTCTGGAAAGTAAAGCTTTAACGCTTCCTCCAAGAAGGCCATGGTCTGCTTAGTGAAAGCTACTACAGTGTAACTGAGGTTGACCCAGCAGTCATCACCCGTGTATTGGTCAAAATTGCCCACCCCACAGCTCCTCATCTCCTCCCTGAGCTTCCCCAGCGCCTCTGGAGTCATCAGGTTCATCTTTCTCCACATCTCCTCAGAGTTGCGGTGCTTGGTGGCCTCGATGATGATATCCTTGTAGCTCTGTAAAGCACCTTTGATATCCTTTACCAGGAGGGCGTGAATGATGAAGGTGAGATCCAGCCCAATCTCGCTCAGCTGCTTGCAGTGCTCCTTAGCTACCTGGGATAACAAAGGAAAGCAAAGGATGTTATTGCTGTGCAGGCTCCCTTTCCATCTTACACAATTATCAAATTTATCTCAGAAAACTGAGAAGTGTTACTCATACTTATTTCTCATGCTTTAAGAATCTCAATAATGAGAAATTAATAACTGAAAGATACACCCTGGCTGTCAAAAATACTCCAGACAATTACATTATAATCCACTCACACATAAGCTTTTTTTCCCCCCCTCCCAATTAGCATCTGAAGGAAAGTATAACCTGAGAACATTACCCTTGCAAAAAAGGTATGAAAATGTAGCTAAAGACAGCCTTGGAAAACAAAGAGAAAGTTTTGAAGTACTTATAAATCAGGTGTAGCTTATGTACATTTTAGGACCTCCTACTAGTTAAGGCAAATGAAGAATCAACACATTTTGCATTTCTGATAAAGGCAGAGTTTTCCTTGACATGTAGTATAACATTAGGGCTTTCCTCTGATAAACTGAAAAAAACCCCAAACAAACCTCGAATGAATATTAACCTTTCGATGCAGGAAACCACTCCGGAGACCCACACAAGCGTCAACAACTAAACCAGAGTTAGAAAAGCGACTTTAAAGCTTTGCAGCCTTTGTTTCAGCTACTGTGCCCCACCACCCCACTCTTCGGACTCTCTTACCTTGACACACTCCGCCGCAGTTGACAAACTCTCTTTGCTATCAAATACTTGCTTACTGAAGGCATCTACAAACATCCTCATGGACGAGCGGGCCCAGACAACAAAGGCCGAGTAGCAGCCGTTGTTGCCGGCGAAGTCCGTCTCAAACTCCCTGGCGGTCTCCAGGAGGCTGGTGAAGAAGACGTGGCAGAGCTTGTGGATGTAGAGCAGCGTGGCGCCCTCGATGCGCAGCTGCCGGATGGCCGTCTGCACGGCGGCTGCCCGGTTCTTCAGGAACAGCTCGCACGCCTTGGTGGACTGGCCCAGGCGAATGAGCTGGGACACGGCTCGGCGGGTGGCCCGCGGGCCTCCTCGCAGCGAGCGGTCCGGGGACAGCTCGAACACCAGGACGTCCGTGAGCTGCCGGACGCGCTCGTCCACCTTGGCCCGCAGCTCCTTCACGGGCTGGCTCACGGGCTTGTCCGCCAGGTACTCGTTCAGTTTATCCAAGAGGTCCACCGCCCCCTCGAAGTCCCGCTGAGCAATGCAGACGTCCAGGTCCTCGGGCAGCTCCTGGATCCACTCGAGTGAGAGGTCAACGACCTCCTCCTCAGCGGAGGGCTCATCCTCCTCGTCCTCATCCTCCTCGAAGGGGTTGGTGGATTCGGGGGGCGTCGGGGCGGGCCGGGGCAGGGCCTCCTGCTCCAGGCGCCGCTTCTCGCTGAGGACGCGGTTGCGCTTGGTCTCCTCCAGCACCTCCAGCCACTCCTTCTTGATCTTGGCGTTCTCAGCCTGGAAGATGCGGCTCTCGGGGAACATGAGCAGCTTGAACATGTCCTTCATAGGCGGGTTGTCCTTGACGTTGACCACGGCCAGCCCGTCGAGGGGGTACAGGGCGTCGTAGCGGTACGCGCCGCGGCGGTTGGGCAGGGCGGTGGCCACGAGCAGGCAGTCGTTCATGAGGAACGCGTGCACCCGCTGGATCTGCGCCATGTGGTCCGCGTCGTACTCCACCAGGTCGCCGTTGTACACCAGGTACTTGCCGGGGCTCTCGGGCAGCAGGTCGCGGCAGCCCTCCACCTTCTCCAGGAGGGTGGTGAGAGTGCGCTGCCGCCCCTCCTCGTTGGCCGCCGCATCCTTGGCCGACAGCGGCAGGAAGGGGTCGGCGGCGGCGGCGGCGCGGCGGGCGCCCAGCGCGGGGTCGTCGCGGTCGGCCTGGAGGAGCAGGGCCTGGGTGACGGCCTCCATGATGCCCTTCTGCTCGGTGAGGATGTGGCTGAGCTGGTACATCTCGCTCTCCAGGTAGCTGATCTCCCGCGCCGTCTCGATGAACTGCCGGTAGTTCTGGTAGACGTTGCGCTTCAGGCTCTGCGCCGTCTCCTCGCTCAGCGCCTGGATGCGCTGCCGGTGCTCCTGCAGGTCCCGGTCCCCGTCCGACTGCTGCGACAGCT
>VWZP01008818.1:2930462-2979482 GCA_013396995.1 Dicaeum eximium | reverse complement strand
CGCGGCGGCCGCGGTTTCCGGTTGCGGCTGCGGCGCCCGACGGGAGCCGCGCTCGGGATGGAGGACGAGGATTTCTTGTTGGCGCTCAGGCTGCAGAAGGAATGGGAAGAGCAGGACAAGGCGGCGGCGGCAGCGGCAGCGGCGAAGCGCCCTGACGTCTCTCCGTACCGCCCGTCCCTCCGCCCGCCCCTTCGGCCGCTGTCGGTGGTGGACGAGGCGTGGGAGCTGCTGGACCCCAGCCCCGACGTGCACGCCCTGTTCGTGCACTTCAACCAGACGCTCTTCTGGGGCAAGCTGGAGGCCGTCACGGTGTCCTGGAGCCCCCGCATGACCAGGTGCGGCACCGGCGGGCCTGCCCCGGGGGCCGGGAGGATGGCGGGCAGGCCGATCCTTGTGTGCCGGGAGCGGGGCGGCGGGAAGGGCCGGCACCCGTGGAGCCGCAGCGTGTGGCTGCGAGTGTCGGGGAGGCGGGGAGGAGCTGCCGCTTGTCACTCTGTGCTGCTCCTCGCCGTGCCTCGCCAGCGCCGTGGCTTCTCTTCCCGGGCACTTGGATATCCCGCACCTCTGGCAGAGCCCGACCGGCGGGACCTGAGCTGGTCGCTGTCGTTGTCTGCCTTGCCCTCCATCTGTCGTCCCTGGCCGCCATCAATGGCTTTCTCCGGGCAAGCGGAGGGATGTTAAAACGGAAAAAATTACTTGGTTTTAGATGGTGTGTGTGGAAACCTCACGTACTCGTGTTGCTGCTCTGATTTTCAGTCTTTCTGATAGTCTCAGTGTACGGCAGAAAGGCGTGTATGAACCCATAATAGTATATTAGAGAAATTTAGAATAGACTAGGAAGGAGAATATAGAAGAAATCTGAGGTTAAATAAACCCAGGAATCTTCGAAGTGCAGCCTGCAGTTCTGCAGCAGATGCAATTGCTGGCGGCTGGAGTCCCACCACCTCTTATGCTGTGCTGGCTGCAGTGTTCTTTACACATTTGGAAGTAGTTGGATATTGCACTGATAGAGGACTAACTCAGTAGGACTAACACAGACAAAAAAAAAGTGGTGTTTGCTGGACTACAGCACAGAAGGGCACAGAAGATCACAGTGCACAGAAGTGAAGGTGTAGGTTTGGTATGAGCCAGAAGTTGACAGAGGGTGGGGAGTGAAATTGAAACAACCAGCAATTAAGTCACTGTTTGCTGCTGTGACTCTCCAGCCTCCGTGTAGTATATTTCAGTTCGTCTCAAGTTCTGAAGGAAACATTATTCTGCCTTCAAAACTGGTTTTTCTACTCTAAGGAACTTGTGGATTTTTTTTTTTCTTTGCTTAACGATGCTGAGTTTTTCAAGTAACTACTCAAAGTAATTTTATTCCGTGTTCTGAGTGACCTAGCATGTGTTTACAGGGAATGGCTTTTTAACTTAAATTCTCTGTTTTCTTCATGTGCTGTAGAAACAAGTAGATTTTTGTATTTCCTTTCTCCTTTTCCTTTCAGCTCTGCTGGTATCTGTTCGTACCACGAACGAAGTGGGCTGTGTTCCATTCGTCTCAGTGAGCCCCTTCTGAAGTTACGGCCAAGGAAGGATCTCGTGGAGGTATTTGAACGTGGCTCATGAATCTGCACATAAAGTGTATTGTGCCCACCCCCCTCTTCATACAAACATTTTAGATTTCATAGTGGGATTCTTTTATGCAGTAACTTACAGATCATAAAATAGTGGTGGCTTTACTGTTACGTTTGTGTGGCTTGTGTTGCAGTACCACCGTAATCTTTAGTTTTATTTTTCAAAGTGGACAACTCCATGTAGAAGTCTAAAGTCACTTGTTCAATTTATTTACTTTATTTAGAGAAAAAAACACTCCAGTTTTTAACTCCTAAATCATCTGTTAATATTCAAACCAAACATGTTTCAAAAGGGCCAAAAGCAGAAAATAATGATATAAGATACGACTTGACATGACTTTTTGTTGCTCCTTGGGCCCATGCCAAAGCTGCTGCTTTGAGCTGTCTGAACATTCAGATTTGCCTAAAAACAGAAATGCTGTAGAGTTTCAGCTTGCTCAGAAGTGGCTCTTTTTTGGGGCTGTGTAGGGGATGATGTCTTTAAAGATGTGATTTATATTTGAGGATTATTTCTGCTTTTTGGAATGCTGCTTATTGTAATGATATTATGCAGCATGTTTTAGTAATGTGAGAATAGGGGTAATTTGGTTTGATAGATTAAAGTGTTATGTTTTTATGACCCAGACTAAATATGTGAATAATCAAAGTTAAGATCAGTACCACAATCAATGTAGAAGAGTAAAATACCTGCAGCTTAATCATGAAACTGAAAATTCAGTGCTTTTCAGTGTTTATCTAATGGTTGCATAATTTCAGACACTGTTGCACGAAATGATCCATGCCCTGCTCTTTGTTACTCATAACTACAAAGATCGTGAGTCTCACGGACCGGAGTTCTGCAAGCACATGCGCCGCATTAATCTCTTGACTGGAGCCAATGTCACAGTAAGAATCATCCTCCTCACCTGATTTAATAGGGCTCTCTTCCTGATTTACTGTTTTACTTGACCAGTGCAGAATAAGTAATGCTCTTGTTAGACACTACACAGTTGGTACTAACACAAATTTGCATCCAAGTGTGTGCTAGTTCCATAGTTATTTTGTTGGGGACGGTGGTGGGAGCAGGTTGAGGAAGATGTGGTGCGTTGTTAGTCATATAATTTTCAGGTATGTTCTCTGTAAGAATTTTTCTTTAAGCTTTTGTGATAAACTAGAAACAGCTTAAATGGTAGCGGGAACAGAAGTGCTCCATGTGAAGAGCAGTCAAGATTTATGTCAATAGAGGCTAATGATATTTACATCAATATTTAAAAATAACGTGTCTAATAAGCTCAGTTAAGGTAATAGCTGAAAGGAGAATACAATACTGGTATTGTTTGCAATGCATTCTAAGCAGTTCATCTTTTAGGTGAAATTGTAAATGGATTTCCAAAGTGATTTTATTGCAGTTCAAACAAGATAGCCAGGATGTATTCCTATACATCCTATCTTTTTTTTTAAAACTTTGTTTTAGTGGTAGCTAAATGTTGCTCAAATTTAACTCAGGTCCAGCTCTTTTAACTGCTAATATAAAAATCACAGCAGTAGTGGAAGGAATTGAATGGAAGTAGATTTTTAAAAAAATAGTACAGAGCTAGTGATATATGAATGACTGGTTGTTTTTTTTTTTTTAACGTAGATCTATCATGATTTTTATGATGAGATTAACTTGTACCGCCAGCACTGGTGGCGATGCAATGGGCCCTGCCAAAACAGAGCACCTTACTTTGGATATGTGAAGCGCTCCATGAACAGAGCACCCTCTGCACATGACTTCTGGTGGGATGAGCATCAAAGGACATGTGGGGGCACATTCACGAAAGTGAAAGAGCCAGAGAAATTCTCAGAGAAGTCCAAGCAGAAAAGTCAGACAGCAAAACCTTCACATTTCAAGCCAACTAACAAAGGTATTTTATGGTTTTTTTCTTTTCCAAACTGATTTCTGTCCAGATGTTTTCCTGAGCGAATATGGACCAAACACTACATAAGCTTGGTTTAGATATTACTGTTACATAGCCAAAGAACAGGGCCTGTTTGATTGTGCACTTCTAGGCTGCTCCTCAACTGAATTGCCTACAAAAAGTTTAGTTTGATGCATTATTTCCAAGCAGCAGATTTTTTTGTGTGAAGCACCTCAAATACCAAGCCCATGATTTTTTAATGAAAAGATTATTAACTTATTTTTAAATTTGATGTTGCAGGCAAGACACAAATGCATGGTGTGCAGGACCTGACTCCGTTTGGTGGGACGGGATATCGGCTCGGAGGAGGAGACGGTGTACTTTCAGAGAAAAACACCAATGCCAGCAGCTCCACTGGGAACACTGAAGCACATGGCTCACTGCATCACTCAGCAGTAAGGACAATACCAATCCCTAAAAATGAAGTAAAACTGGAAAAATTACCCCATGGTGGCATCTTTCCGCTTCATACCAGTGGTGCCAGTGAGAAGAGCAACTCGGCTTTAAAGCGTGAGTTTCCAAAAGCCTCTGGTGCTAATGCAGAAGATGATGAGAACTACTGTGGGTTGCCTGCTGGGATGGCTCGTGCTGCTGGAGGAACATCAAGCCAAGGCTCACCAGTTGGCAGGAGGGCTGTGCCATGTTCTAACTGGTCACCAAAACGAATTTGTTTGGAGCAGACCCCAAGAGCTCAGGGTGCGTCTGAGAAAAAAAGCTTAGAATGTGTTAATACACTGCAGCAGTGGCCAAAAAAGGAAGACAAAACTGCCTTTGAAAAGTATTTCCTCAAAAAGGGGAGTACTGATGTCACTGCAACTACAAAAACCAGAGCTGAATTTACACAGTCCTCTGCAAGCTCTAGCAATCCTGTGAGGCAGGATAGAAGAGTTAGTTGTCCTGTCTGTGGGACTGATGTTTTAGAATCGAAAATAAATGAACATCTAGATTCTTGTCTTGTGTAAAACAGAAGGAAGTTTCTTAAAAAGATAAACCAGGGCTGGAAACATTGTTTGAAAGGTAGTTTTTGCTCAAGGTTTGCTTAGCTGTGGTTCAACTCCTGTGTGCCTGTTCTGGAAGGGAATTTAAAATGTAACCGACCTCCATATCCTCACACTAGTAAGTAAAAATCGTGTGGAATGCTGCTAGGAATACTGGTAAAGACTGCTCCTGGACATGTCATAAAAGCTTTCATGATTTCCCAGTTAAACTTCAAGTGCTATACAGGACAAATCAGGATTAAAGTGACATTACCTGCAGTCTTTATTTTGCTGCTTCTGGAAGCCAGCCATGTTTGTGGTTAGCAGGCCAGTCAGTTGAGTACTAAAGAAAGCCCTTGTGCCACGGGAAGTTATGAGTGCCAGGCACATGTGTTTTCCATGTGAGCTTCCTGAAACGTTCTCTTGCTGCACTAAGATATTTAATGGGTTAAATGTTAAACAATGTGATTTCTAACAATCAGTAAAACTGATTGTATGTTTGCTTAAATAAAAAAATTGTTTTATATAAATAGCTTTTAAACAAAATAGTTTTATATCTTGTTACTGTAATTTTAAATGGCTGTAGATGTACAGTATTAATGCTGCTCTCTTAACTCATTTTAAATGCTTCATATTTTTAAAAATATTGTCACTACAGAAGTTTAATGTAAATTACCTTGTTCTTGCATAGTCTGAATAAATTGTTACTGAAGTTTAAATTTCCACTAAGCCTGGCCATTTTGTGTCACTTACCAGTGGGTTCACCTGTATCTAACAGTCTTGTTTATTAGAGCCTTTCTGTATTAACACTTTTTCTTCTTAAATGGCCCGGTAAAAACAGGTGCTGGTGAATGCAGATTGCATCAACTGCTGCTTTCTCCATCCTTTTTAACTGTTTTTAAAACAGTTGCACAACAGTTCACAGTTGTGAAAAAATTTACAAATACTGATAGTAAAACTTGCTTTGCCATGTTAATTTTCCATACTTCCTTCTTAAAGCTGCAGCCATTGATCAGTGTTTCCAGTGATACCTGACATTTTCAAGGACAGGACTACCAAGAAATATTTGTATTATCTTACATTTTTAAGATGAGGATGAGAGTTGCACCACAAAGCATCTCTCACATCATATGAAGCATTTTTTAGGGATATTTCCATTAAAATTGCTCTCTGCAGTTTCCTCATTTGTCTTTCCTACTGTGACAGATGAGAGTAAAGGAGGATTGTGGGTATTGTTAAATGTGGGGATTTTTCCTAATGTCTCCTTTTACTTCTGAATTGTTCATTTGAATGACAAACAGAAAACAAATGAAGAATTTAATGAATAGTGTGACCTGTTGAGGGAGGGGGGAACTTAAGCTGTAGGCAGGTCTGTCCCTCATACACACATCCTAAAATAGATCATTGTCCAAACAATTGAGCAATTCTGGATTAGCTATGGAAAAATAGCACCTTTGGCATGTGTTTTTACAAGGAAGTATTCTAAGACCAGGATCTCTCTTTTCCAGAGAGGAAGGCTTTGCAGTTGCTATTTATTGCAGGCTGTGATGAATGGGTCATGGCCACCTTCATTTTGGGTATGTTGCTACGAATGCTGTTTCTGTGAAATGTTGTGCTTGAATACAGTGTCCTACCCACAAGGATAACAATGGCTACCAGTATGTTTTTAAAATATGCTGCTCAATTTGGGTCAAAGATGAGAAATTTCATCTTCTCTATCGGTTGTCTTTGTCCTTGAGTGAGTTTAGATACTGCCTGGGACAACACAAGCTGCCAGTGAGCCTTGAACAAACACTGAAATGCAGCCTAAGTTGCCTGAATGGAAATCTGAGAAACAGGTTAATAGACTCGATTTCTGAGGCAAAGCAGCTAGGAAGGAGGGTCAAGTGTGTGTGTGCATTTTGTCAGTAGAAGGTTCTGCAAAGTAATGGAAAAAGCCATCTCATTTTGGGGTGACCTGTGAGGATTGCTCCGGATAATTCAGAGGGGAATTCCAGAGGTTAAAACTACCTAAGTGGGGGTTACTTGGCCCTTTCATTATGATCATAAGAGACTGCTCTTCAGTTGCCTTGAAACTGGTTATCAGGCAAGAAATCTTGAATGTTGAATATTAGCAAGTATTTTTTTACTTTATGGAAATATTATCTAGGTAGTTTTCATAACACTTGAGTTCTGATGAAGCAGTGGGAAGAATTTTTCTCAGGGCTACTGAAAAGTATTAGTATCTTGCAAGAAGATACGCAATAGAAATAGCCTGGTTTAGAACTTATTTTAATAGCAGTAGTGTGCGTTCATCTCTCCTTTAATCCGACCTCTATTTGTTTTCACCTGGCATAAAGTGTGGAATCAGGAACCTGTTACCTGAGCCCCATTTCTAGGAACATTTTCCAAGAGAACAACCAGATAAATATTGCTCATTTGGAACAGGCTGTGCTACCTGCCTCTGGGCCAATGTAATGAAGGCCACCAGGTAATAATCTAGTACAAAATTAAAAGCTAGAGAGGGCTTAGTGATAACTGGACAAGAAGTGAAAATTCCTGAGGTGCAAAGCAGCTATTTAAACTTCCAACTTCCCTTGGTGCAGCAGGAGGATGAGCAATACACTAAATGGCTTTCTTCCTCGTGAGGGTTTTCTTCTTCACGTCTTCCCTCAGTTCTCCTGCATTTTCCATACATGCAGCTTCTCCTCAAGTAAAGCAAGATACACTTTACTGTAGAGGAACAGCAAGAAGGAGTCAACAAGTTTCTGAGGAAAAGCCAGATGGACATCTCTTCCAAGTGGGTGGAGCAATCCATGGTGATGCTGGGATGATGCAGACTATTCTGGCTGGAGAACATCAAGAAAGTGCCACCACAGCAGTTTGCTTCACCACTGCTGGGTCTGGTCATCCTAGAGCACCATGTCTGTGCCTTTTGTTGAATCTTGTCACCTTAAATTGAAAGGCCATTAAAAGGTTGCACCTCGTGAGGTTACACCTGGCCTACACCCCCCTATGAGCATGTTTGTTGCTGCCTGACAACAAAATCCTTCCCAGCCAGCATTCATCAGTTTCAATACCCAAGTTATTACTTGCATCGGGATTACTACAGCTGTCATGAAGCCTTGGGACTTAAGAAACTATTTTTTAAAATATGAATGTAAAGACTCTGCACCTCAAAAATTACCCTTGAAGTGTGGTTTGTGGGCAGACAGGCCATGAAAGCGACTCGCATTTCACTATATGTGAAAATGTGTGTGTGATTTCGTAGACTCGTGTGTATGGAAGAAAAAAGCCAAGACCCCAGGCTGTGTGAAGTTTTGGGATCCCCCAACAGACCGTTAGGTGGCACCCCTCGCACGTAAGGAATTCCTATTTCTTGCTCTCCAACCTGCGCGGGGAGAGAATGGAGAGTGCAGCGTTGCAGGCTCGTATTTCACCTACACTGCACTTCAGGCTGAACGTGGACCAGCAGCAGCCCTGACTGGACCACAAACAAGTTAAAGGAGGAGGAATCGTGCTGGTGGGAGGGAAATATCTGCAACTAGCTGGGAAATGAGAAGTAAATTTACAGCTAACTAGATTCTGTGAGTGATTCTTTAACTTTGCTGCAAGGACTGGGAAGATGACAGAGTAGCTTGTTTTTCCGCTTCAGGGCTGAGGAGTAACCCCAAAAGCAGCCTTTTGCGGGTAACAGATCTATCTCACTGCTTGCATCCCTTGAAGTGACAAAGCTAATTTTCTGTCACCATTTGGCATCAACACAGCTCTGCAAGAGATGCAGGACAGAGTTTCAGGAAGTCAGAGGGGTTTATAAAACACAAAGCTCCTGTGCCTCAGCTAAGCCAGGGGGCCAGAGGGGTGTGACAGGCCCAGGGAAGGGCAGTGTACTACAGGTGTGAAAGCTTAAAATGGGATGTGGCCATGGCCTTAATTCCTCTGTTTCCTTTTAGCTTCTGCCAGGCCAGGCTGCTTTAAGACTAGATTAAATTTCTAAGCAGGTGCAGCAGCTTGGCCTCAATAGCTCACCTGTCTCTGCTCCATCCGTCACCTTTCATTCACGTAATTTCACCTGCTTTTTTGCCTTAGTATGTTTTGGACGTGCTATTTTCTAAACTGTATAACAAAGAATTTTTGAAGGGGCAGAACCAAACAGGACAAGTATTTGGCTTGACCATTGCTTAATTTAAAAACAGGGATTGCTTTATTTTTCTTTAATTTATGTCAATCTCTGGATCATGGTTTTTGTGTTTACTGCAAATATGTCTTCTTTAGAGAGCTGTCACTAGTGGCATAAAAAGTTTGGGGCAAGATGTGGGCTAGAGCTCACTGAAGGCCTGGTACAGGATATGAGCTATAGGAATATGGTTTAATTGGAGGTTTTAATTCTTCTTGTGGCTTCAGTAGGCAATTTCCAGTGGCAGAAATGGCCATAGGGCCTCTCTGCTATTATCCCACTTTCTCCCCACGGCTTTGCTGCCCTGCCTTTGTCTTCCCACTGATGCTGGTCTCTCCCCTGGAGCATCCCAGTAATGATCCGCTTTCTTCCCCAAAGGATCCCCTCGGTGGGTGTGCTGCCACTGATCTGTAAGCAGTTTTTGATTCACTGGGAAGGTGCTGTGTTTGGAGGCAGGCACAAAGCTCCAGTGCAAGTGATTTGTTTGGGAGGTGCCCTCCTGCAGATGCCGGTGCAGGGTGGGACAGGGCCTGGCTGCAGCACCAAGAGCAAGAGAAGCTGCCTGGTGTGTCACAGGAGCACAGGGCTGGGCACAGGCTGCTCCGGCTCTGGAAGGACACGGCACAGAGCTGGGCTGCTCTGGCAGATGGCAAACACAAACATATCCAAAGGGAGGAGTCATCCTGAGGATAAGCCAACACCCCAGGGGCTTCAGGGAGGATGGCAGCTGTACCAGGTGCAGTATGGACAGCTGCAAGTAAGGGACTCCAGTCTTAAATCTGCTGTGTTGCCCAGGATACGCTGCTAAGAATCCTTTGGGTTGCTCCTTTGATTTACATTTAGTAGCACCTACATGGGAAATTTAATTTAAGGAAGAGAAAAAAATTTCTTTCAGCAAGGGTGGCTGAACATGGGAACAGGTTTTCTCTAGAGGTTGTGTCCAGCCTTGAAGATACTCAAATCCCAACTGGACATGGTCTTAAGCAGCCAGGTTTGCGTGACCTTGTTTAAAGCCAGCCCCTCCCCACCTAAACAGCCCTGGGTTTCCACCTAAGCACCCCAGGAGCACTTCAGGTCTAATTGAAATTACAGCTGAAGGCAATTTAGGTCCACCTGCTTGCCCTTGCCCTGGTATATCCCAGAGTGCTCACACCATCAGCTGATTTCCAGCTGTGCATTTCTTCCTCTCCCTGCAAGGTTTGGCATGGGCATCTCCCATCACTGCCACCATGCCGACTGTGGGGATCAGGGATAAGTCTCCTGTCACACACATCAGAGACTGGGGGATTTCAGGCAGCAGCTGGGCAGGTGCCATGACACAGGGACAGGTACAAGGAAGCTCTGCCCTGTCAAGCCTAATTGCTGAATCCTCTCCAAGTCNGAATGAAAACTCAGACTTAATTAACTTTGAATGTACCTAGAAGAGATTTAGAATGCCAGAAAAGCATCCTATGAGAGGAAACAGGAGGTATTTCATGCACTGCAAAGCCCTAAGTCTACCCAAGCTAACAGGCAGCACTTCCCAGGCAATATGGCAGAGTTGTCTTAACAAGAGTCTCACTGCTGACATTTGGGCTTAGGCTTGGGCCATGAACTGCAATGTTGCTGAAGTGGACACACAACCCAAGTGGTAAGCAATGCCCTGACTTCTGAGCTGTTTGCAAGGTGTTACAGACATGAGCATTAAACACAAGCATCCCCTGAAGGAATGGGGAGCCCTCAATTTGAAGGAAAACACTGAAAAGTTGTTCCCTTAATGCCATCTTCCTTTTAATCCCTGTACAGTCCCAGAAATGTTATCTTCCACAAGACTTCCCTAGCACACTCCTACCCTAAATGGCTCCCACTCCCAGTGGCTCACATCCTCAGCTGTGCATGCACTGAACCTTACAGAGGCATGCAGAACCATGCACACCCTGCAGCAGATATGGAGGGAAACACTGCCTTAACTTCTTCAGGAGAGGAGAGGGATGGGAGGCTTCTGCTGTTGGGCAAGCATCCTCACAGCTGAGTTGTTACAGGACGGGTTGATCCCAGCCCTCAGCGTGTTCCCACATGTGGATGTGGGTTTATGTTGAAGAGACACCATTTTAGGAGACTGGCAAGTAGATGTCCTGTCCATCAAACCTGCAAGAGTTACCAGTCTCCTTCTCTCTACCTCTCTTCAACAGAAAGGCTACCCAAGCCTGGTGTGAAGCTGTTTCTGGGTGGGTGTTGCTTGGTTAAGGGACCCTAAATGCAGTGCCAGGTGAAGGGTATGTCCCATGAACTGCCATGGTTCAGCTGTGCCATGTATAACCTCTGCAAAGGACAAGGAGCACCTCCAGCAATTCAGGATTAGCTGCCCCCCCCAGAGACAGTCAGCAACTCAGCACTCAGAGCTTTGTCAGGCAGCACCAACTCAGGGAGGCAGCAGCATCAGCCCGAGCTGTGCTGCCAGCCATGGCTTGGTAGCCACTGTTCTCAAGGCATTTTGTGCAGCCAGAGCTTGGGTAGCACCTCACCACCTGGAAAAGCAGCCACCAGACAGTGACCAGCTGTCACCTCACCAAAAAAAACCCCACCCCAAATGTTTTCCTCAGCCAAGTGTGTTGTAATTTACTCCACAGAAGAATGCAAAAGCACTGGGGTAGCAAGGGGCTGGAGAGGCCCCCACACACATGTGGGAGCAGAAATGGCAAGGGCAGGTTGGAAGCAGAGCAGTTGCTCTCCAAACACTCTCACATGAGGAAATGAGAAAGTTTTCAAACCTGTAAGCACTGGAGGTGTAAACACCCCCATCCCACTTTCCCCACTCTTCCATCCCTGCCCCAGTGGATTTTGTGTCACACAGCATCCTCCCCCTGTAAGAAAGTGGTGTGTCTCTGCCACCTCTGGGACACAAGGAACGTGTTTTTCTGCTTTGGGACACAGTGGGACCCCACCTGCTCTCTCTCCAGAGCCTGAAGCATTTCTGCATCCTGCTCCTGGTGTCCCAGTCACAGCCTGGCCACAGGTGGCCCCCTGCTCCCCACCTGCCCTCTTGGATTTGTATAAGCCTCGGGTTTATCATGAAGTACATGTCCTCCCTCCTCATCTCATTGCATAATGTTGCATGGTTGCAGAGTTACAAAACTCTCAGCTAGATACAGTCATGTCCTAATGTGCTATTTTAAGTAAAGAGTTTAAAAAAAAACCAAACAGCTATAACATTCTTCAAGTGCAGGTGGAAAAAATAAAAAGAGTCAAAGAAGTTTCGAAATTGCTACCTACAGCCCTTCAGGAGTTCTTCTAGATACAAGAAATATTTAGGATTGAAGAGAGTTACCTTGGTACAGTTTCTGCTTGTTCATCAAAACATGACTGTGCAGAACACACGTCCAGCACCACATCACTCACTATTACGTTGTGGCTGCAGATGGGGAAGCGAAGGCAAAGTAAATATGCCTAATGTGACAGCTCAAACTTTGCTCTTTGCTGTCAAGAACACCATCAACTGGACTCTAATCTCAGAATAGAGATTGTTATTACCCATGGCCCTTTGGCAAACATTAGTGGTGTCCACAATCACATTTTCCCTGAGGAAATATTCTCTTTGACGTCTAAAGATGTTCTCAAGTACTCCTATAAAAAGAGTTCTGAAGTATCTTTTGGCTCTGGTAACTCATGGTACAGCACTCACCAAAATTGTACTTATCAGATCTAGGGGTGGTGGCATTTAGTTTGTTTCTACAGTGGTTGGTTGATTCACTCCTATCTTACTGCATGTAAAAAATTCTCAGGATTTCAACAGCAATTAATCCAACCCCAAAATTCTAGTTTCCTTCTGTTCCTTAGAGCTGCCACCATGTCTCCTGCTACAATGCAATCTTTTAAAATAGATTTATAAAGTTTGCTTACACGCAGTAATGTAAGCAAGACATATTTACAATCGAAGTGACTTGCCTTCAGATAGTTTTGAGACCTTTTTTTGGCTTTTTGGTTGACCCTTGCTTTCTTTAGGTAGCAAAATACCAGCTCGCAACCCAGTATGATATTCAGGCACCAGGCTGTTCATTTGTGAGTAGGAGTCAGATCTCCACACTTTAGTTATGATGGCTTCATCTTTTGCTTTTAAATAAAATAAAATAGAAGCACATCAGCCCTTGAAACAAACCCAGGAGAGGAACTGGTTCCACCCTGGCAAACCACACTGACACAGACAGACAAGCCCACAAGGAGCCCCAGATATTCAGAATATTCAGAGATGAAATTTTACTTCCTGTCTCCAACAGTATTTTAAAGAAATAATGGGTTTCAGTTCAGACACTGCCCTGAAGTGTGTGCCTTTTATCACAGCTTGCCTGTGTGTGATCCTGGTCAGCTGTTAGCCCATCTCTGTGTTTTACATCCCTACCACTATGATGTGAGGCATGCCCTGCAAACTTTGAGCCATATGGAAAGGATGGTACTGGGCTTAGAGGCCAAATGAGCCAGTCACCTCTTCCAGCATTTATCACCACGTTATATACAAAGGTAGTGACAATAATTTCTCCAGAAGATCCCCATAAACTATTACCATTAGAAGTTTAATCCCAAGCTGCATATTTAAGAAGGGGAAAGTCCACCAACTTACTTTTGAAACACAGACAAGGAAATCAACTCCTAGTTCAAGTGAAGTTATGAGCATCTCATCTTCAGAAGTAAAAATATGCTTGTTTGCAACACACATGCATGAAGAAAAGGATGGATGGGGTGTATCAACTGTCTTTTCTGAGACAAACATATTGTGCATTCTTTTTCCCCACACTTCATGTTCCTCCCAAAGCAGACACCTATAGCATATTTTTAATTGGACTGTCCCATATTCCTCATACCCACCCAACACGTTTTATCTTGGTCTCATGGGCCAGTCTCTCCACATCCTACTCTATAATTTCTATTCAACTCATTGCTTCCTCCCTCTCCTGCTAAAGACTTGAGCCTATCCCAAACAGGTTGGCGAGTCACATCTCATCTGTCCCTTCCAATTTTAGAGCCAACTCATTTGGGAGCTATGAGTTTGGGGTTTTCTTTTCTCATATTTCAAGAAAGGGATCAATGTTCTGTATATTCACTCAACTTCAAAGCCATGAGGAAAAGCTCAATGAAACTCAGTAAGCGGTAGTAAAAGACAACAGAGCAAATTCTCTGGAACTGGTTTTGTCTGGTAGGAGAGAGGACCTTGAAACCTGCTTCTGTCAGCCACTATCCACCCCAAACACACAGGGTCAAGCAACTCTGATGCAGCAGATGTCCCAGAGTGAACACAGCTCCTGTACAGACTTCGGTACGTGTGCAGTAATCACTTACATTGAAGCT
The DNA here is from genome assembly GCA_013396995.1 of Dicaeum eximium. NCBI lineage: Eukaryota > Metazoa > Chordata > Aves > Passeriformes > Dicaeidae > Dicaeum > Dicaeum eximium. The sequence continues at coordinate 2,965,477 of VWZP01008818.1, read as the reverse complement.
TTACATGTGAAAAAAGAAAAAAAAAGGCTGACAATGGGGGACCCAGAGATCCATTAATTTCTTCAAAGTCTTTGCTGCTCAGTACTGATAAATTCATATTAAGTATTTGCAAGAGCATGCAGCTATCTGCATGCCTGCAGGCAAGGTACAAATGCTAGACTCCTGGAGTTTTGTGACTTTGAGTTTGCTCTAGTCACTTGGCATTCTCCCCTCTTCTTCAGAGCACTCAGCATGCATAGAAATGGCACTTTTCAGTCTGGCCATACTTACCAGTAAGATGGAGATGTGATCTTTCCACTCCTGACCTTGAAGTGGTCAGCAAAGCCAAATGTTTTGCATATGATACAGGCTGTCAGCTCTCAAATCTGCAAATGTATTTTCTGAGAAACACCCACGAGAAACACTTCATTTTCCCTGGTGCAGTGTTTGACTTTACTAGGCAAAACAATCCCCCTGCATGTTGTGCTCAACAATGTGGTAATTTGAAAAAACAAAACAAAACCCAATCCTGGTCTACACAGGATGGTTGCAAGAAAGGCTTCTTCCTTGTTCAATGTAAAACTAGGATGGGGAAAAGGTACTTTCAACAGAAGTTGTCACAAGTTATACCGCACTCAACATGGAAAAAGTTTCAAAGCACTTTGCCATCAGCTCAGTGCTGCTACACTTGTGTTTCAACCTAAAAAAATGCCAAGAACCATCACCTTAGAGCAGAAATGAGCACAACTGGCACCCAAGTGCCATGAAAGGTGCACTAATGCTGGAGACTCATCTGAAGATCCAGATAACTCTTTCTGAACTAGCTGAAGACAGACAAGCACAGGCAGGGGGCTTCACAAAAGCTAGAGTGATGTTAGGAGCACAGCCAGAAAGCTGTTTCCTTGATTACCACACAGTCATTACAAAGCTCATCAAAAGTGGAGGAATATTGTGTGGTATCTCTTACATTTTCACACCTGCAGACTCTACCATTCTGCTGCCTTCTCTCAAGGGCACATAATTCATTTGGAGCCATGTAAAACTGAGGAGATCCCACTAAACCTTACAAATCCTGTTTCAATGTGACTCATTCTGTACCTCACACACCTGTCAAAAGTGGTGAATAAACTAGAGCTGACTCTACATCATAATCACTCTTCAGAAAGCCTAAAAAGGGTCCTGTTTTTGAGGGAGGAAATCATCAGGAAAATGGTGACCACACCCAGGTAACTGTAGGCAGTCTAAAGAAAAAAAGTCCCAGATCCTTCTCCAGAGCAGAAACACTCTTATGGAAAAAAAACCAAAAACAAAAAACCAAAACACACCACCAAAAAAAACCCCGCTGAAAACACAACAACAAAATAATAAATGCAAACAAAAATCCCAACCAAACAGCAACAACAAAACAACAAAAATTCCACACACCTCCTTTATCAGGAGGCATTCATAACTTAGTTGCTACAGAGAAGTTTTGAAAATTACAAAGGTTACAAATAACCACATAGTTTTCAAGAACCTTTATACATCATCTTTTTTAATTAGATTAGCTTTACAAGCAACTTGAGGAGCTCTTTCATAATGAACACTGCTTTTGAAATTACACAACTTTATAGGCAACCTGTAAATGAATCCTGAATTTCTTTGCCTGCTATAGATAAAGGTCTCATATTTCACAGCCAGCTAACATCATGAATAAAAATAGCATTATGAAGCTTTATTTTTAACCAGGACTAGACACATACAGATCATAAGACAGTTTAAAAAATAGTTTTAAAACAAGGACCTGCTTGGTGATGCTCAAGACTGAATATTCAACCGACAGGAAATGAACAGTTTCTAAAGGACATGGAAGAAATGGCTGACCTGATTTGTTGACCCTGTTGTAATGACTTACATGGAGTGAAAAATTAAGCACTTTTTAAACCTGTCTGGCAAGCACAAACCTACAGTGTGATTAGAATTTGATACGCTGTTTATCTGCAGCGGTTTGAATTACAGAGGGACTGAAATGAGTTTAAAGGCTTATGCTTACATTTCTAAAACAAAACCAAACTTCTGTTAAAGGAGTACTAATGAAGATGAAATAGAAGAGGTGACTTTTTTGCTTGTTTCACTGGTAGCCTAAAAGCACTGCAGACCAGACAGTAATGAAGATTTGCACTCCTTGGCCAGGTTGGCAGAGGCACTTACAGTAAAGGTATCCTGTCTGTTTTTATGGGAAGAAAAGAGGAAAGAGGAAGATAACTGTACAGGGCAAGAACTTACTAAAAAAAGGAAAGTGAAATCAAAACAAAACTGGGATTTCTGTTGGTTTTCCTAAATGATATAGCAATACTGAATTTTTCTCCCCTTCTGTCAGTTTGTTACTAAACAATTAGCTTTTCATGTTTTACATGAACAATAGTAATGTTTTTAATAAAAAATTACTGAGCTTTCCATAGAAAGGGTCTTTAATTGAATACAAACTATACAGATGCTAAAATTGTCACAAGTTGTAATATATACAGAAATATTTCTGTACACTCACATTGTTTTGGCTAAGTAAGGAAATAAGGGACAGATAGAAAACTGCAGTGGGTAAGGTGAACAACCCCCAAACTCCTGTAAATGTGAATGCTGTCTTTGATAAGTTTGCTTTTGTTTTCTCAAGCTTTTAAAGCTCAGGGAAAAAAAAGGGAAAAAAGAAGAAGAAAAAAATCCGTGTCCAAAACATCAATTTCTTAAAAATAAGAATATCACAGTTTCTGCACATCTCATTTTTATTCTGTGATATCCTATCTCCTGAATAAAATAAAAATAATGTAAACGAAAGCAAACATTTTCTTACTAAATATATACCTCAGTATTGATCAAAGGGCAGTGCCTTTTCGGGGAAATCCTTCAGCAACAGTGAAAATTTAAAGATGTATTATTGCACAAGGAGCCTACAGAGTGATGCACTTCAGCTTCAGTGTGCTGACCACCTCCTTGACACTATATAATAGATCAAGGTGTCAACTTACAGACTGCATGGGACACCAACATTTGAAAAGGAACTTTAAAAAAGTGAATTTTAGATTTTCTATTAACTTATATACAAAGGAAAGGGGGGAGGCAAGTATTTTTTAGAAAAGGGAGAGAGCTCAAAAGTTTCTGTCAAGTAAGTAAGGAGGTTCTGGGTACCTCTAATAGCCTAGGAAAGCCCTTGTATATTCTTGTAACTTGATGGCATTTACCAGGTCCCCAAAGCCAATGACAGCAACCGATAGTGTCACGTTCAGTTAGTGCCAGTCACTTTAAAAATAAAAAAAAAAAAACAACCAAACATTCCCCCCTCCAAAAATAAAAGAAACCAAAGAAAAAAGAAAAGAGACAGAAACTTCCCCTCTGTGGATTCAACATATGAAACCACAAACTGAATGTTACTAATAGCAAGATACTGATTTGCTTTTGTTAATAAGGTTCAAGAGAACATAGTCAAAAAAAAAATACAGCAGCAATCTTTAAAAGTTAATATTAGTGTGAGATATGATATAAAACAATCAGATTTTTAGCTGGTAATTAAAGTGCTCCTTTTCTGACTTAAGTTGTAAAAAAAAAAATTAAAGTGATTATCAGTTACTGGCAACCCTTACATTAAATTAGGTCTTTCATGGCAGAGGACAACAGTATGAACAGTTTTACAAAAATAGATCCATGTTATACTGGAGAATACTGTAATTTTTTTCCTTTTTATCAGTTTTTCTTTTTTTTTTTAAGACTCAATTTTGATAAACTGTACCTGGTCATACAAAAATTACCCAAAATTCAAACTTTTACCATATAAAAAAAGGGAGAGATGAAATGGATTCAGCTGGATGACAGGTCTGGCAAAATATAAGGATGGACAAATTCTATGTAGGGCACTTATTTATGTCCAGATGCATATGGTGTTTCTTACTGATTGCTTATCTTCTTCACATAAGCAGTCACAGGCCTGGAGTCACAATCACATAGTACAATGCTTCAGCAGTCAAAGAACCTTCTTTTTGATGCAACATTGAAACACTGTTTGCTTCCGTATTAAGATGTTGGTTTGTTGTTGATTTTCCTTTATCTTGTTATTCACATTCAAAAGTTAATAGATAGCATCAAGATTTATCAGGGAGAACAGCAAGGGGAGTTGCTAAATCAAAGGCTTATAAAACATCTTTCCCAACTGAGTCAGAAGGTTTATTAAGTTCAACCCTCACACCTTTTTCACCTGCAGAAACATGAAAAGGAAAATGGTATTTTTCAGCATTTATCGAAGTACAGTCTAATAGTCTACCTCACTTTCCAGAATAAAGCTTTACTATCAAAACACAATATCTCATAAGCAAGAAAAGCTCACACACATTCTGCATGGCTTTAGTTAGACTGACACTTATAAAAAAAAAAAGGATAGTTTTCTATTTAATGACATTTTATTCTATAATTTCATATATTATTGTCAGTAGAAAATATATTGCATCTTGCACAATTCTTGCTGCAGATACAGAGCAAAGAATGCAATTTTAATTACAAATGAAAACTGAAACCACAACAATATGGTAATATAAACCCATCACAGAGAAAAACCATACTGAAGGAGGAAGAATTTTTTCACAGAAAGGGTGATTAAACATTGGAATGAGATGCACAGGGAGGTGGTGGAGTCACCATCTCTGGCAGCACCATCTCAGTGCCATTGTCTACTTGATAGGGTGGTGTTCAGTCATAGGTTGGATTTGATGATCTCAGAGGTCCTTTCCAACCTAACTGGCTCTGTGATTCTGTGAAATTTAAACATCCCAGCCTTCCTTCCTTAAGTGCCTGCAGTTTAGGGGGACTCTGGAAAGGGAGATGGGCAGAAGGGGGAGCACCTTCCCTTCAGGCTTGAGCCCCCCCAGCCATTTCTCTGGACTCCCTTTGAAAGGGCAGCAGCTGAAGCTGCACAGAGGCAACAAAACAGCTCTGATCCAGCAGGGCTGACTCCAGGAGCTGCAGAGTTGCACACTTGTGACATGAAGGCTGGCTTAGAGACAGGCTTCCTGTGGAGGCCAGGCAGGCTGACTGCCTGGGAAGTCACCTGTGCCTTGCCAGGCATGTGCCACCAAGCAGTGGGACAGCCTGCCCAGCTGAGCTGAGGGGCTCCCTTCAAAAGCCAGGCAGGAGCTGCACTGCTCTTGCCACTCCCCAAATGCACAGTCACTGAGAGCACCAAGAGGGACTGCACTGAACTGTACACAGCTCTGGGGCTGCTCAGGAGCTCCAGACAGCAGTGAATGGAAGTCTCAGCTGGAAATGACTGGCACATGTTTTCAACATCATTGGTTTCAGAGCTCTTGACAAAGCCTTGTTCGTGTGTGTGTGCAGTACACCTGATTTTGGTTTATTTTTAAACTACTGTAACAAACACAAAATTGTGATGGCAATTACAAGCATGACAGAAGTCCTAGGCCACTTCTCCTTATAATGCTAATTTGAACAGGAAAATTAGATCAACTTCCTCTTGGGGGAGAAGCCAGAGAAGGAAAACAGATGCTAAATAGGTGAAATTGGAAATGAAGGAAGTAAGTCCATTCTTTGATTACAGACTTTAATTTTAGGCTTTTGTTTTTCCAATATAAAAATTCTAGTCAAGTAAAGTTGTATTCACTTGTTGAATCCCTACATTCGATCAAAACTATTTCCAGGGCTCTCAGTTCTGCGGTGCCTTACAGTCTCTGGTGTATTCACCCTCCACGTATTTTAGGGAGCCAAGAGCAGGGAGAAACTGTATCCCCCATGTAAAAATACTGAGCAGCCTCAGGTCTCAGAGGAAGTGTAAGCAGGACAGGCATTGACCTGGATTTCACAAATCACTGCCCAGGAGTTCAATCCCTATGTCACCTTCCCTGTAAAACCTAACAAGTTATGCCACTTTCTCTCTCTTTTTGTGCAGAGGGTGGGCAAGGAGATGAGGCAAGACTTGTCTACTCTTCCACAAAAAAAATCACAATGATATTAAGAAGAGCTTACCTGTTAGATATTTCACTTTAGCTCGTGCTCTTTCATCTGCATCAAAATACCACACTGTTATTGCGTACCTAAGGAAAAAGAAGAAGAAAGTGCTCCTGAACTATGAAGCAAAACACCAGTGAAGCACTTGACATGAAACACAACCTAAATTAGATAATACTTCCGCAGTCTGACAGAGGAAAGTTTTCATAAAGCAAGCAGTGAGTTTGGGTTTTTTTTTCTACTAGTAGGTATTATCTGAAAAGTCATTGAAAGGGTGACATTGATGCTCTGAGTTTAAACTCTTTTTACTAATGAGTTACTATAATGGTTCTTGTGCAGAATAAAGTCTCTGCCCACATCACCTTGGCCTGTGACCTCATCTTTTTACTAGGTCAAGTTCATCACTGAGTCATACTGCAGGATCATCTTTTTTTTGATATTTGCTACAAGGGACAATTAACTATCCCTTCTTACATGGCTCCTCTGGTTTTCCACTGCCCGTAGAGGATTTAAATATAAAATGTCAGCTATTGAGAAAAGACTTTAAGGAGCTTTAGTAAATGGTATTTCACCCTCTGACTCTTCCTGGAGTAGAAAGGGGGAGGGGAAAGCAGTACAGCTTCTGGAAAAACTGCAAGAGGATATGCTGAAGGCAGTTCCAAGTTACTTCTTGCAAACGTAGTTGTGTTACCTCACAGCTCCAGTCAATGTTCAGTGTTCTGGCCATCCAAATATGTTAAAACATGGGCAACAGGAAGTCTGGATCAACAACTCAAATGATTTATCTATCGCCACTATCTGGAAATGTCACTTATCATGGGGGGACAGTCAATGTGGGTACCTTTAGCATCAACCACTGCCCTGCACTGAGGGACAAAAGAGAGATCAAGTTCCCTGTGTGCTTCAGACAGGGAACAGCTCCTCTAATACTCCATAAAAATATTTGTGTATCAATGGTTGTTTCTGTTCCACAACCCTCACCTAGTTCCCAAATTAGAATGTGGTAGCTTAGTTTGAAAATTACTGTTTTCTGACAGTTCCCTCCCAACAAGAGGGAACATTACACTGAAGTACGCAGTCAATCTTCCAGTAACACAGTAGGGTGCTAAGGACAAAGGGAAGGGAGAAGGGTGTAAAGCCACTACAGAGAAATAATGAAGATGGCACCCTTTGGCTAAGTTGTGGTCTGCTTATGGCTCTGTGTGCTCCCACCCAGTTCTGCCAAGCACATGCTCAGAAGTCTCCCACCTACACACTAATGAGGTTTTCTCCAAAATAAGAGATCAGGCAACACTACAAACTCAGCAACACAGTGGAAGCCTAATCATCCATTAGCAGATACCACTCTCCTTTTTGTCAGGTCATAATTCACAGTGTCACTGATTTCTCATTTCTTGCTAAGACAGGCATGCAGTAGAGTCCATCACTCCTACCTTGTAGCAAATGCTGGTTGTACTTCATGAGGGTTGCGGCGATCAGACCAGAAGAATAGCAGTCTATCAAATTTGGGTTCAATATCAGCAAATTGGGCTTTACCTTCTGGAAATATCCGAAGGATGCCTCCACTTACCTACAAATGAAATATTTTCAAACAATGCTTGAGAGCCATGTCTCATTGTATTTAAAAGTCCTGAATATTACATTTGAAAATATTTCGGACACTTGGAACTGCAACAAAAGCCTTTTTCAGGTGCTATAGAAATTATTAATCTATGGCTTTTCTGTCAATACATTTCATTTTAAAAAATGTTTAACACATTTTTCACTGAGTGATTTCAGAATGCTACGTGCATTCATGTTTAAGTAAAAGCTGTGAATTAGATGGGGGGTGTTGATGCATACCTATTTAAAAAAAAATAAAAAAAGACTGACTGATATTACACAGGTGGCTAAAAACACCCCAATACAGATGGGAGAAATTTTATTTCACATCTGAGTTTCACCTTTCCCCATTAAAGAGATTATTTCATTTAACTGCAGCACAAGTTTATGTGTAATTAAAATAAAGAAAGAGTAGGAAACTTCAGACTAAAGCCTGAATCTGTATACTCATGGTCAATTTAGATCTCTTTCAGGTTTTGAAAACAGCTGAACCTACTTATGTATATCTAGAAATAACCACAAGTAGGTGTGGTTAATTATATTTAAGTCACATTAACTTCTTCTTCCTGATGGTTTATGTTGGTAAAGCTAACTATAGATGGCCACCATAAACCTTAATGTCATATCAGACATAACAATGCAAGTACTAACAAGGCAATTTGATATAAATGACAGGGGCATCTGTGATCTAAGTCAGCAAACAAGTGCCAATTTAGATACATTTCTTCTCCTAAAGAAAGTTTGAGATTCTTTTTTCAATAAACAATATACTTGATAGTATATTAATTTGTAATTTGAAATAGATTGTGCAGGAAATTAATGCCTTTGTTCATAAATTAAACATCCAGCTAGTAAAATTTTCACAATTATTGTGAAAATGCAATTTGCTTGACTTCTACACTCTGGTATGTATTCTTTTTTTTTTTTTCCCCAAGAGAAAAACCATAAATCAACTAAAAATGCCCCAAAGCTGCACTTTAAGATGCTTAGTACAATCAGTACATTTATATGCAAAGATGCTATCATGGCAAAAAAATTATTTTCTAATTGTAGGATTCAATTTGACGTGTCAAATTGAAAAGCACATCAGAAACAAAAAGCTTCTGGATGAAGTGCATCCATCTGACTCAGCTTTCTGGTCTCACAGTTTTATGCAAGTATGTTATGAGGGAAAAAAGAAAAATAACTCTCATCTGCAGTTTGTGTCCTCCATATCTGGTGCACGCAATGCACAGAATCTGACAGCTCCTACTCTCTTAGCATGATGAAGCATCAGTAGTTTTATCTTTATTTTTCCCCATACACTATGAGAATAAACTTCTCCATCATAAAGACAGAGAAATCAAAGAATTAGCAAAACTGTCTTTGCATTACTCTTTCATGGTCTCAATACTGCCATTTAACTACATCTGTTCTTCAAATCTACCTAATCCCATTGAATCACTAGGACAATCTTTATCAAAAATTCACTTTATCATAGCCACTAGTAGTAAATTCTCAGACTACTTGAACTGTGGTATAAATCTGTTCTACACCTGTATCTACAGTCATACAAGACTTGTGCTGCTTTGAACTATACTGATGTAGCAGTGACTGTAACACTTGGCTTATTTGAAAATGCTCCCAAGCTATAGCATCTTTCTTTTTATAAACAGACTCAAATAAGCAACCTAGTTGCACAAACAGTAAACTCAAGATTCAACAGGAATATAAGGAAAAAATAGATTAAGAATATATGAAATTGCCCTTAATTTGTCTTTGTGTATAGGGAGGCATTTACCTCTTCCCTTCAATCTTACTGTCAAGAAGGTCCTGCTGACATCATGCAAAACCTTGAAAATAAATGCTTCATCTCTGTCTGCTCTCACTAACAACAGAATTAGGGAGGCAAAGGATACCCACAGTTAACATAATGTAAAATCACAACTAAGGCACAGAAATAAAGACATGAACAAAAACCTCAAGCAAAGGGGCAGTGGCAAGTATATATATATATATGTAGGTAAAAACATTTTAGAAATAAATTATTGCATACCTTGGCATCCCAGTCCTTATTAAGATAGTATATACATGTAACACATCTTCCATCTCCATTTGGATTATCAACGTGGAGCACATATCCTGTTCCGTTCCCTGGATAACAAGCCACCATTGCCTGGAGTCAAAGGATCAAATACAAGAATTACTTTTATCTCTGTGTGTGGGAAAAGTCTACATTTTATCTACATTAATTCTTAAGTAATTAATGCATAAGCAATAGAAAAATTAAACCAGAAATATTGTGCAAAGAAATTTTTTAGCTGTGCTTTCTTTCTAGTTAAAAACTGGTTTAGAACACAAACAGATGTTGACAACAAAGGCATGACAGACACTGAGAGGAACACTTAATTAAGGCATGGAAGGTGGGCTTACTCTCATGTTGTGACTAATCATTCAGACTTCCCTCCGCTGAATGACATGGAAGAGAGGAAGAATGTCCTGTGTGTAATTTAATAGCTTCTCCTTGTGATAAGGAATCTTCCAGACTCAAGTTCAGACAGCTACCTTTTAATCTTTTTCCCCTGTGTTTCTAATGCAAAGAATTCCTTCTCAAAAAACGCTGTCCAACTTTTATTTTTAGGAGACTTCTAGACAAAACCAGTAGCCCATGTTACTCTATCACTGCAAGAGCATTCTTGGGCTTGTGTTTTGTCCTGCACATAGGAGGTCTTTGAACCTTTGTTGAAACAAACCCACACGTACAACAAAAACATCCTTTTCAGTCAAGAAGTGAGAAATGGAAAGCAGACAGGGAGCAGTAAGCTGCAGTAACCTTCTGACATCAAATGGCTCCCAGTGCAGCGGTGTATTAAACTCCCCACGCCGCACTCCGCTCAGCTGACTTGAAAGACCCCTGGAAGGCGATTCCTGACTCTGGAGACACGCGGATGTGCGTGTGAAACCAGCCCTTGCTCCCAGATGGCCTGATTAGCTTGATCAGCTATCAGAGCACGTGGCTGCTGCCTTGCACAGCACATCCCTGTATCTTTATCCCTTTGCTAGAAATAATAATTATTTCACTTTTTTGAAAGAGATCAACACAAAGTTTTCCAGGTCAAGTCACCCACTGCCACCACAGTACTCACATCTGCAGTGACAATATCCTACCTGCAAGAAATCACAGAATTTAAAAAACCCAAAACCAAAAACAGCCAAAAACCAACCAAAAGGTGAGTTTCTACCACCAAAGCAACATACTGCTAATCTCAATGACTGCCTGCTGTATGAAAAAAGTAGAAAAAACTTATATAAACAAACATTCCTGTCTAGATTTAGCCTGATTTTAGAATTCCAAGTCAGACCTCTTGCAAACTCTTTCACCTCTCATGTAATACACAAAAAATATTTTCCCAATAAAGTGATTTTTTTGCTTTATACTGATAATTTTAATTTCCTCCATCCCCCCCTTCTATATGCTATAAATAAAGCTTTCCAGAGTTTGTATTGCTTGCCAACATTGAGGAATACATTCAGTGGAGGTAGCTGGATAAACTGTGCTTTGTGCAAACTGAGAAACTTGCACAGTTCAATACGTAAAATATTTGCATATCATGTGTAAGCAGAATGGATTTTGCTATAGCAGCAACCTTTTAAAAGTCTTTATTTCCATGTATACTCTACTAATGGAAACAGCAGTTTTGAGTAGCTATGTCTAGGCAGAAATCAGAACACAGTACTTGCCAAGTTTTAAGTCCGTGACTTTAAAGAATCCTAAAAATAAAGCCAAATTTCATCCACATCATTTGGAAGTGACTACACTGCATGAAAGGTACTCAAAAATAAAAAATCCAAATATACTTCTAATTTTCATTAGGCACTTCAGCTTCCCAGCCTCTTTACTGTAATCATAATGCCTTTATCAATACAGGCTGCACATTATGAAAACGTTACACATATCAAGAATGTGATCTAATATTTGGCAAAGTTGTCACTTATAGTTTTGCTTCAGGAAGATAAACCCGCAGAAATCAAAACAGTGAGTTAGAGATACCAAATAATGTAATAGGGTTCTGTAATTTTCTTTCTGAGGGAGAAAAAAATAAAAGGAAGAAAATGAAAGCAAAGCTGGGCTGGAAGAGGAAGATATCTGGTTTCCACTGAAAGACAACACTCTTGACAAGAAAGTCCCATGTACCACATAAATCTTACCAAGCTCTCATGGAGCATGAACAGTGCTAAAAGCAGATCCAGGTCCAATTCTGGAACAATATTCCTAACAGGAAAGTTTTGCTGAGACACATCATGCAAATTAAACCCTGACACTAACTCTTACTCACTATTTGTGTGAAAACAGCTACTAAAACTCTCTCAGAATAAGAACTTTGAGATCAAGCAGCTAGAACAATGTCAATTCTCACTTTAATCATGAGGAGTTAAACACCAAGGCAAAAAAACAATATTTCACAACACACTACTGAAGAAAAAGAAGACCAGCAACACTTTTTGGAATGTCTGGGGAAACACCGGTTGTCACCAACTTCACATAAAGAACAGCCTTATTAATTTTATAAAATCATTTGAGCCTAAAATACTTTCAGTGTTTAAAAAGACCTCTTGTTTTTGACTTCAGAGTCTGAAACTTTTCCTATCATCAACTCCAAGTGACGAGAAACAGTTTTGCTGGGATAACTTCTCTAATATGTATTTGTTATAACACTAAGAATGACTCAGCCCTTAGTAGCAAATTGGAAAGCAAATAAATTTGCAACTCAGCTGCTGTAGCATAATATACATTGCCTTTGCCGTGTCCTCAATTACCCCACGATAAGGAACGGTCCAAAATGTAACAATTTATCAGACATGGGAAATATATTGCTTTGTGCAACAGTATGAAGTGTGTTCATGCCGAACTGTCATGTAGTGCAAGATTACCCACATGGACAGGACAAAGATGTGATCTACATAAATAACAAAGCCTTTGCTGTTGTTTTAACGTTTTTGCAGTATAAATAAGCAAGTAAAGACGTGTATATCAAGAACCAAGAAAAATTTCTGTCTGTGGCAATTTTTTTTTCCAAACACTGTTAGTGGCGGTCAATACAGCCAGGCATTTGAGACCTGAAAGTTCAAGATTTCCTAACATTTTGGGCTATGAACAATAAAGTTGCTAGCTTCCCAAAACAAAGAGCCACCCACCTCATCAATTGTCCCATAAAAGTAATCTGTAAGTACTCAGTTAATTCAACTCCAGGTATTACTTGCATTTTCTCAATAGAAAAGGATCATCCTCTTTTGCCCTTCTTGGGCATTACTATTTTTAAGCATTCAATAAACTTACTTTCTGCAAAAAATGTATTTAAGTCACATACTGGATTTGTTCACTCACAGAATTCCTGTGCCAACACTGTTAATATTAACCTTCTTTAACCCAAGAGCATTCTGTTTTAGGCTGAGCACTCGTGTCTAGCACATGAGCGCTGTCCTAAGATACCCCCTGGAATTCGTGAGTAATCAAGAAAGCATGAAAGTGCCCTCCCCACACTGATATCTGCCCAACTTGTGTCTATCAAATCTGAAGTACTCACATGCTAAAAGCTCCTGCTGATCACTCATTCACATGTAGATGTTCTGTTTGCAAATGTTTTAAGTCCGGAAAATAAGGCCATCAGCTCAAATAAGCAACATTAAGTTGTTAACAGAAGAACTAATTGAAACCACATATTTTTTGCTAAGAATAGGCATCTTTAGTGCATCAGGCATTACTCTAATTAGCAATAAAATGCACAAAGGTAACATCAGAGGGAATAAGCCATAGTCCATACCGTTTTTTTACTAGTAAAGTAATCAGAAAAGACTCAGCCTTGGGAGGCACAGCACAACAGTGCAGCTGAAAACATCATTTCATTTGGGACTAATCTGAGCCTCCTTTCACACAGAACTATGACAGCCTTTCCCATCTATAAAGAAGGAAGACTTGAAGGTAAACAAACTCAAGCTTTTTCTTCTATCCTCTCCATTCCTCTCATTGCTGGATGCCTGCAAGCTTAGGTACTGCTCCTTAAAAAAAAAGGAAACATCAAAGCAAACTCTTAGGAAAGAGAGGGGAATACCAGTAACATGAGAACACAAAATTCCATAAGGGGAGAAAAAAAACCCAAAACCACTAATATATAACGGAGAGGATGTGTGTTCTATTAATTATTAAATATATACATTAAATATCTTAATATTGAAAATTTATTGTTAAGCTCAGACTGAAGCTGCATCAGTTAAGGAGATGTCACTTTTGCTGTTTGCTGAAGGAACTGCAAATCTCAGTGAGCAAAACAACATGTCTAAATGCAAGACCGATGACTTCCTACCAAAATTTATCAGATGTGCTCACAAAGGCTTCACTGGAAATCCTTGGCACTGGACATCTGACAGATTATTCAAAGAAAGAAAAAACCTCACACACCACTGCAATGAAGAACCAAAGAAAACTAAAATAAAATGTAAAAATTACCCCGCCCTGTTTGGTCTGGGATGTATTTCTACTTCAAAAATTTATTCAACCCTGACAAACAAGAGTTCTGATGAAACACATTTCATTTTAAGCACACATCGGGCTATGATTTTTCACAAGTTGAACAATGTAACAGTCAAATCAAAGGGACAAAAGACTGGTTTAGTATCACCTTCTGTGATCAGGATCAAGATTACCAACTTACACATGCTAGCATGGTACAACTTGGCTTGGATTCACAGGTCTTCTGCAAACCCTTCGCAAGCACAGAGAGAAACTCGCAACAGAAAGAAAATGTCAACAGGGAGAAACTCCTGTCAGTCTTACCCAAAACAGAGCAATGTAAAAAAGGGTAAAATAAATCTGAGGCACAGCTAATCTAAGTATTTCCATACTAACTTCTATCTGAGTAAAATTTCCTGCTGTTGTCATCCATGGTTTGTAAGCAAGGCTAGAGAATCAAGTTTTCACACACATCAACATTGTGAAACTAGAAAAACTGGAGCGAAATATCAGGCCCTGCAAAGGTTTCTTAAAAATTCATGCCTTGCAGTCATCATCAACTGGAGAACATGCAAGGGGAAAGTAAACTGCTACTTAGCAGCTTAAAAATTAATCAAGGCATTACACATTCTCAAGAGAAGAGAGGAATCTCTAAGTTAGAAACTAAAATAAAGAAAAAACTGACATGTTGCAGCAGTTTTGAATCATTGATCTTTAAGCCCTTTCTCCTAGTAATAAATTACTATTACAGCCATTCGATTTGTCCATTAGCAAAGGAATTAGGAACCGTTCTTTTCTTCTGCATTTTTCTCTGCAGATATGGCAAACACCCAGCTGCAGAGTGAAGGAAAGAAAACCCCAAATACCGAAACAGAAACCAACAACTCCCCACCACCCAAACTAATAAACCCTAACTACAGCATACACCTGCTATTTGTGCCATTTTCTTGCAAGAGCAGAGTAAGCTGCTCTTTCAGGAAAAAACCCAAGCAACTGAAGGCAAGCATGACAAACACAGGTCACCCTCTCTTGTATCTTGTGAAGTTTTAACAGCAAAGTTGGAAAGCTTGGCAAAGTGAAGGGAAACTGAACTAAGAACAGAGATGAGAAATGAACTTAGACAGGAAGGGAGAGAGGAAAAACTGAGAGTTGACATAGCTGCTTATACTATTAATAGAATCAGCACACAGCTATGTACATGGATTACATCTTCCGTGACCTTCTACAGAGTTCAGTAACCCGACCTACCTCCCTCCTTCCCAGGCTTTTCAATGCAATGGCCAATACAAGATTTCTACTTGCTCTGGATAGAGCCACATTTCATAAGCATAAAAAATCATAAGCATACAAGAAACATAATATACCATACATCAAAAGTTTGGCACTACATATTAATACCTTTATATATTGCTTATTTCTAACTTGCCAATCAGATGCTGATTTCTCAGACCAAATTTCAGAAAAAGCTTTGCCAACCAGCAGTTAATTCCTCTTCAAGTCATGGCTTTATTCCTGTCTTCATTTTTATGTGACATTTACCTGCTCATGACATTCACTTCAAACATCCTAATAAAGTGACACAAGCCAGGAGGCAGCAGTTTTCATGCTGGTTCAGGGGCCACATTCAGCTGAGCTCTCTAGGGCTGGAAGAGCCACATGAAGTTTGGACCCAAAGAGTTTGAATGTAACCATGGGGCCACTGAGCAAAATCCAGCTCAGCTATTTTTCACTGTAGAAACATCTAGTTTGGTACTCTCCCTTTACCACTCAATTCTAACTATGCTCAACAGCAGGACCACACAAAGTTAATTTTCAAGTATCATTCCTTTAATCCATGCATGCCCATAGGCTCCAAGAAATGCTCTTCAGCTCTTGAATTGTTGAAGAAATGTGCATACAAGTCTAGATGATTCATCAATTCTTACACATGGCACAGGAAAAAACACAGAACTGCAGTTGCTTAAATCTGATACTCAGGAAATGACTGTGCATGTGGGATGTGCTTAGACTTTGATGAATACACTTTAACAAATAAAAAATAGGATAGAAAAGCTCTTATGAAACTATCAAGCAAGAAACCTCGGGGAAACAGTATTGATTCTCAACATGGGGACAGTAGAAGGCACATTCCTTGCATGGAGGCTCTGACTGAGCCCTGAGGAGAGCACGGCCATTGGAGAAACACATCTCCAAAGGTGAACCCATGGCCAACTGAAACCAATGCTGAAGACAGACATAACCTGAAGATCTAAAACACATTTCCCAGCTGCAGTTCTGCAGCTCTCACCGCTACTAAACTGAGATAAAAGTGCTTCAACATTAATGACCTTCTTTGCTCTCCTATACCTCTGCTTATAAAGCTAAAGTCTCAAATCTCCAAAGGCAAGGAGAGGGCTGAGTCAGCTTACAAATGGCAAGGAAAAAGAAAGATTTTATGTCCTGTAACACAACACAGTGGCATTTTCCAGGCTGCTAGCCAGGTTAGGTGGGACGTGCCTATTCTCAAAATTGTGCCAGTTTAACAAAAAGGTGCTGTTTTAAAATTGAGTCAGTGAAGGCACTGCAAATACACCTGCAGTCCTTCAATCTTACGAAGCCCTAGTTTCCATTAACTTAATCTAACTGCTTATCAGGAAAATAAAACAGAGTTCAAATCTAAAAATGTACACAGAGAGCTGTGCACTGGCTTAAATAGAGCAATTAAAAAAAAAAAAGAGTGAAGTTTATCCAACATATCTGTGAATACAGACAATGTCTTCAAGTTCTAAACCACCTGTATTCCCTAAAAAAAAAAAGGCATTTATATAAGCACATTCAAGATATATCAGTGCTTCAAAGCAGTAATAGCTCCCTCCCCTAAGGTTCAACATAACACAATCTGATAGTTTTGATATCAAAGTCTACTGCAAACTTTAAAAAAAAGGTTAACAACACAGAGCACAAGAATAAAAAAATTCCCCAGATATACTTAATTGAGGTTTCCCAAAGAAAGTTGGTGAAAAGCACTGTCACCAGAGGCAGAAAGTTCTCTCTTAAAAGCCAAGGAGCAAACCCAACACTTGGCTTTGCAGCTAGGAAAGGTCTAAAGCATACTTTGATTTGTGTCAGTCTAAACCTGTCTAGAGTATGATTAAATAAGCTGACCAATACATTTCAGATTCCAACAACTGTTGAATAATGTTAAATATGTTTGTAGAATTGGCAGGCCTCCATGGTTAACTCCTCATTCTTCAAGAGAAGCAGACTCATGACTCACTGTTTTGGTGCTGTATAAAAATTTGACAGAGAACTAAGTCAGTTAATTTAACACCCTAATTGCTTTGAAATTATCAAAACCACTTAGAAAATAAGTACTTTGAAACTTTTTTCCCCAAAATAGGGCAGAGCTTTCTGCTCTCACATAAGACTACTCAACTTCCTAGTTTCATCACTGCCCATTCAAAAAGAATGCACAGAGCAGCAACAGAGCAGCAACATCATTAAGAACTAAAAATAACATAACACTGAAGTAAACTACAACAGTGCACTTAAATAGTATAAAGTTAAGTCTCATTCAGCTACATCACTTGAAATATATTCTGACAGCGCTTTGTGCACACCAGATTTCCAGAGCCAACCACATGACATCAGCAGGCACACTGATGCACAACACACAAAAAAGCATGGTTACCAATTTTTAGATTATTACATATTATCAGTGAATTTTTTCAGTTGTGTGAGATCTAGTCGGTAAACAACAACTGGACTCAACTTAAGGGGTCTTTTTCAACCTTAATGATGCTGTGACACATTACCTTAAAAATAAAGCATACACATTAGCCCAAACATCAAGGCTAGGGACTGCTTAGCACTAGGAGAGGCTGGGAATAAAGAAACACTAAGGATTAAGAGTGGGCAAGAGGTGGTTGCTTTTTCCTTTTCTTTTTAAACCTAACCTTACTGTATTATCTGTGAAAATAAATGGCTGAGAAATTTGCCATTTTACGAATGTCACTCATCATCTCTGCCATTCTCTCCTCAAAACTATACATACTGAGAAGCCTAGAATTTCTTTCCCATAGAAGATAAACCATACACAAACATTTTGCTAACTGCTAGGAGAGAGATTCATTTCTTACTTAAAACTGCAATTTTGCTTCTGTTTTGGGGAATAAAACAGCCACATAACCAAAATTTAGCTTGTAGGAAAGGTATCTTTATATAAATTTGAACATTGCGCAACTGCATAAGAACAAGATTGTGTGTTTAGTACTATGCTTAGCCACATACTTGGAAATACTTGTGCACTGCAAGTTCCTTTAGTAAATGTTCATGTAGATGCAGTAAAATATCCAAATCTAAGCCTCATGTACCACCTCTAGATTTCAAACACAGAAAGATTTACTTTCATGCCAAGGAGAATGATTTTAAAACAGGTTTTAAGGCTATTTTCAAGGGGACATACATAATTCTGCATGCCCAAACTTCACATTATATACTATAGCATTCATTCCTACTATCAGAGTCCAAATAATTCTTTGAAATTATTCATCTATTACAGAAAAAGAAGTACCTGTGCACTGAAATGCTATTAGACATTTATTTATGGACAGATTTAATTTATATTAGCACTGCACAGAAGTCTGACTAAGGTTTAAAGCCAAATAGCAACGAGCAGCCTGTAATATGCTTTCAAGCCACCTACAATTTAAATGCAAGAAATGCTGACTCTGCCCATGCTATTTTTTATGGGCTTTCACACATAAACTGTCTCCATCCAAGCTTTTCTTTACAATCCCACCACAGTCCTGTAATAGGACCTCTTTCCCAGCTGGCATAAACAACACTTAGGGGTTTTGTTGTTTTAACCAGATCACCCAGTGTATCCAGTTCAAATGCATGCAGGCATTAAACAAATCTGCATGTATTCCAGCTGTCTCAGTTCCCACCAGTCCTTGGGCAAAGCCTTGAGGAACAGCTGAGGCCATGCAGCTCTACAGGCTGATCATAAACACCAGAAGCAGGACTGCTGACGTTGGCATGCCAGGTGGGAAAAGTGACTCCCAAAGCCAGCCCTTCTCTGTATGTCCCAGCAGAGCCAGCCGTGTCACTGCACATTAAGGAGGCATTCTGCTGCAAACAGGGAGGCTGCTGGCTCACTGGAACTCCTGGAGCAGAGTGGCTCAGGAATGCAGTGTATTTGCTCTAGGAGCATGTAGCCTTGTGAGCACGAGAAAGATCTGAACGTACCCAACACTGACTCCAGGGAGGAAAAAACACCTGAGGAAACTGTCTGTGCTTGTCTGGCTGATACAAAAACCCCACTGTCTTCTGAAACGTCAATTCACTGACCATACAGTGAGTTTATGTTCATGGCAGCAACAAGATCATCTCTAGGTTAGGGCCTCCTGCAGAGCTCCTTGATGCTGCTTCAGCAGGTTTTTTCCAAGTCTCCCCATCGATCATAACCACTGGCCCAGGAGACCAATGTGATGGAAAAACACATCACTCTCATGCCTTGGAAAAAATAGAACATGCTGCATTATCAACTATAAATTGGTTAAAACGGACCCATCTGGTTTGTTCCAAGTCTATTTATATTTGGCATCAGGAAGCTGCTATGAGGAAAACCAATCCAATCAAAAAAGTTACCTCTTTTCATATCTGCCACTATTTCAACAACGAAATCCTATTTTATATATATATAATTATTCACCCTTCCTAAAAGGCAAGTAGGCTTCTCCATAGATTAGTCCTTTCCTGTGAATAACAACTAGAACCCCTGTTAATGTTAAATGACAAGGCTCCTGTCAATTAAATTGGTTATGACAGTCTGTAACTCAACAAGTATTGTGGTTAGAAGGCACATGCTAACCTCAAACTCTAAATTTCTCACTCTAAAAATTAGAAAGTGACAGAATGCAAACTCCACACAAAGTGGTGATGTAAGCAAAAAAGCCATGGTGTACAAAACCTAAAAGGAACAAGAAAGCTTCTCTTTAATGGCTTGTCACTGAGACTTTTCCCCCCCCCTTTTCCAAGGCATTCAGAAGAACACAGAACCTGGACCTCTCTCCTCAAATGCTCACAGAGAAAGTAAAAAATCTCAACATGAGCTGTGTTAGCATGCAGGCAGCACTTACATACTCTTAAACCTTCTTAAAACACTTTATTTAATAAGAAAGAAAAATACACTGTCCCACACCCCATCTAGAAATAATGGATTTCAAGACAGGGTATGCACACCTCCTTTTTTTTGTGTTTTTGCAGAAAGGTTGATCTGTATGTCCCTAAAAATCCAATCAGCAGAAACTTTCCTGGTAAACCAAAGGACAGCTAGGACTTTGAAATTTACAGTACTCACTGGGGAGAGATTGCAGGGATTAGCAATAGTAGCCTAGATCAGAGGTGCACAGCACATATTTATGCAACCTACATGCAAGATCTCCAGAGCTTAAGTAAAGCCTGTTCTCAGCTTAATGTTATGCCAATTAAAGAAAAGAAGAAAAAAAAGAGGCAAGAGCATCATGGATGACAAAGTGTTAGCCTCAGTCTGCAAATAACCCAAAATAACTCATACCCAAGGCATGAACTCATCATCAACTCAAGCAACAGCAGTGGAAATTACTGATGGACAGACAATATACAGTGAAATGAAAGGAAGATGAAGAAAATAGACACCAGAAGAAGTGGCAACACTTAATGTAGACAAAAGTCTACATTATTGGAAGGGGGAAAGTAATGCTGAGTATCATGAGAACTCGGGAAGAAACAGAACAGCAGCCAATTCTAAAAATCTTAGATTCCGGATTTCTATACAGTCAACTTCCCCTTCAAGTCAGCAAGCAATCACTTCAGATTTCAGGATTGGCAGAAACAGTTTTTCAGGCAGAGACTGTATTTTTAAATAAAATTTCTACATAATTATTGAAAATAAACAACAGATGTCCTAAAACTTGTATCTAGTATTGCACACTAACACTGGGTAGCAGTTTCTAAATAGGACACTGCACTTCAAGAAATTATCTGTGGGCAGACAACTGATTTACTAGTTTCTCCTATGTGTAGTAAATGACCCTGTATCTTTATACTAAAGACACTACATATCCCAAAACTTTTTTGTATTCTCTCGAAGTCACGCTTGTTTGGAGATGGGCAATCAAGAAGAGGAAAGCTGATTCTGAAGCCAGAGGGAGGCTGTAGGGAGGAACAGAGAGGAAGGGGAGGAGGGGGCAAGGACCTGTGGACAGTGGATGCACTTGCCAACCATGTGCTGCAATGAAGGTAGCAAGTCCCACAGCACGGGTTTAAACCGTGACTGCCCTGTTAGCAACCCCACAAAATCAAGCTGCAAGCACTAATGAGTGAGATACCTCAGCAGGCCTCAGCTATAATTGTTTTTGGGTGTCTTCCAGCCCCTTAATGAACCAAGGCACAAAACATCTTGGACATAGAAGGTTACTCTCAGCACACAGATTTGTGACCAAAGATAAGAAAAAAGCAGCCACTCCACGTACAGCACTGTGCTCATATCCACCCACTGTGTGCAGAAGGCTGCTCACATCATCTGTACTCCAGGTAAAATGTTTGCATGGAGTGGCCTTTCAAAAAGCTACTTACCTCTCTGAATGCCAGCTCTGCCCTCAAGCCTATTGATCAACTTATCCACCCACTTGGAGCACACACAAATCAGTAAAAAGATCAATGGATTTTATTTCCAGGATCAATACAAGCAATATGATATAGCTACCACAAAGAACTGAGAGTTATTCCAGAAAACAAGAATTTACTTCCCCTGTAAAGACAACCCTTAATTAAGCGTTCCTAAACCAAGATAACTGTTCCTTAAAAATGAAGGCTAGATGATGAAAAAAAATTTAACAGATTTTTCAAAAGAAAAAAAAATCTCAAAGGGACTCCATCTTCCTATCACTGGCAAATTCTGTTCCCTACTGAGCCCCTGAAGAATTCCATCACTCCCTCCAGAAAGCTGTTCGCAAAGGGAAGGGGTGGGGGGGAGGAAGGCGGGGGGTGCACTGGAATTTTTGCTCTTCAAAGGCAAGTTTTCTCAGGGGTTTTAATATAGAACTATTCTAAGTTGAACTGCAGAACTCAAAGTCTCAATGGTGAGGAAGCATCATTTATTGCTAGCTTTGTCTTTCAGTGGGCGTGTTCCTTCAAAGTAGCAGGATGTGAGTGTAGAAGGAGTAAAAGACACAGTAAAAACTAGTAATCTGCAAAATTCAAGTTGCTATATGAGACAGCTAAACTGAAAATAAAGCTAGTTGATAGTATTTTCATTTACATTTCATGTCCTGCAGTGGAATATTATTTTCCATGTTTACAAGGGCCTTTATAAAGCTATAGGACTAAAGGTAAAAATAATGTATGTTTATCTTATTACCTCTTACAATATAATTTTGGCATAGCCTTGGCTCATGAGTGAGACAACTCCCATTTTCTATTTTCACTAAGGAAAATGACAAAGTCAGGACTCCAGTATAGGAACTCCTGTGTTGTTCTTGAGCCTGTGCCAGGTGTTAGGAGGCCTTCAAGAGTCATTACATGTCATTTTGTCCAACTATAGTGGAGATTTAATGCAAATTTACTCAACCCATTAATTTTAATGTAAACATTGAACATTTTAAAATACAAAGCACTTGAACCATGGATCTTACTTCCAAGGCATTGGATCTTACTTCCAAGGCGTAATAATGGAACAGGCAAAGGAAAGACCAATAAAGTAGTTAATTCCAGTTGCAATTTCACTACAGCAAACTAACCTCCTTTTAGTGAAAAATGGTGTTACCAGCAGGATTCCCAGAGGATCTGTACTATTTCTGTATGACCTGGGAAAAGGGGGTGAAGGAGCAGAGTGATGGTGTCCATCTGCAATACCTAAATATGCTGCAGTCCCTCCCAGCCCTGTCTGCAGAAAGGCACACAGAGGGATGTAAAATGATACCAACTGCCTAAACAACAAAATTGGAGGTGAAATTCAGGAAAGAGTAAGTGTGAAGAAATACCCCTTGGGGGGAAAAAAAAGGCTTTCTTATACAGTGATGTCTTCTAAACTGGATACCATCACTTTAGAAAAAAAAGGATTAGTAAATACAGGTTGTTCTCCCAACAACTTCATGTCAGCACAGCAGAGGAAGCAACTAAAGTGTCATAAATCACTAAACAAGGAAAGGCAACACAGAATACATCACCCTGCCAGCATACAAAATCAGGATATATTTGTATATTTACATTAAATGTTGTGCTTCTGCTTGCCTTACCTTGATCAGCAGAACTAGAAAAGCTGCACAGAAGTGCAGCAGGAATAACTAGAATCATGAAACCCATTGGATAAACACTAAAAAGACTACAATTCTTCAATTTAGGAGGGAAAGTGTGTCAGCTGAAAAAAATGCATGCAAGCAAACGCCAGACTTTTTTTAAGACTATGACAAGTAAAACTACTGGGAAGTGAGTTTTCACAATACAGTCTAGGAGACACTGAAATCACCATCAGTGGGTTTTAAACAAAAGGAAGTTCCTTTTCCATCTAATCAAACTGCAGGACTCGCTGTTACAGGATGTTGCAGAGGCCAAAAGTACAAATGGCTTTTAAAACAAGATTACATAAATTAATGGCAAATGTGTCCATCCATCTGCAAGTATTACAGGCAGTGGTCTAGATACAACCTCTGTCTCAGAGCTCCTGGATTGTCAGAGGTAGGTGGTATATGAGAACTTAATTTTATATACACTTTGAAGCCTTATATTCTGAACAATTATTGATTATTTACAACAGCTACATAGTCGTATAAACATAGATGACAAATACTTGTGTGAAACAGACATTTGATAAGGAAGAATTCCTACTGAACAAACACAAGAAGGTAGCCTGCTAGAACCTAAATCAAATTAGCCAGAATGCAAAAAGGGTAAGCTTTGAGCAGAGTGGGTCTTCAGCATCTGTACAATGAGAACAAATGGTTTTAAATTTTAGGGTTTTTTATAGTAAGGCTGGATACTCCTCAAAGACACTTAGCTTTAACCTACAGTTCATGGCCTAGCATCTAGTTCATACAGAAGGTCACCTCAGATGAACACCACTCCATCTGGCTTCAATTTGCCG
Organism: Dicaeum eximium; assembly: GCA_013396995.1. Classification (NCBI taxonomy): domain Eukaryota; kingdom Metazoa; phylum Chordata; class Aves; order Passeriformes; family Dicaeidae; genus Dicaeum; species Dicaeum eximium. Next base: position 2,941,322 of record VWZP01008818.1, on the reverse strand, counting down.
TAGATATATGGCAGGGGTGGCCAAGCTGACATCTCCGAGAGGCACATGGCCCTTATCTCTCCAGCGCAGCGGAGCACAGCCCATGCACAGGGTGCCTGCAGCTGCAGCACCTGGCAGAGAGCAGCAACTGAGGCAAGCCTCCTCCTCTGCACCCTGCTGGGGCAGCCGGCCTCTCCCAGCACCTGCTCCTTCTCCCTTCCCTTCTCCCTCAACAGGAAAGGAACACACCACTGCAGAACAAGGTCCCCAGGGGAGCACAGGCAGGATGGAAGTGGGCAGGAATAGCAAGTCTGTGTGGGGAATACAGATGAAAGAAAATGACTAGAAGGTAGATGGAAGAGGTAAGGATTGTAACTTGGGAGCTGCAGGTTTTTTATTTATTCAACAGCCTGGCAAAATACATAAGCCTGACTCTTACCAGTTCAAATGTTCCCTTCCCACACTTATCTCTTTTAATATGGAGTGGGTGGAATTTTTTGTAAGTAAAATAAAAAGGAAATGTACCAAAAATATATTTGGCCAGATGTTTGTTACAAATTTACTATATAAAAAAGTAAAAATATGTGAAATAATAAAAGTAAAGCACTTTTTGGTAGTTTGTGGCTTTGAAACAGCATATTTCATTTTTCTGTCTGTCTTGCAAGAAAAGGATAACTGTGCCTGCTGCAGTATCAGTACAGAAGTGGACTCAAGATCATATATAACTTTAAAATAATTTTGAAGAGAAAGTATGAATCCCCTATAGGTAATTGACTTTAATTTCTTAAATGTTTGCTTAAATCAGTCTTGTGAAGTGTACACATGCTTTGTATTAACAACCTTCGCTAGTAAAGGACTGTGCTATGAGCATATGCACACATGAATGGAAAAACAGGCAACTTGGGAGAAAACAGGAAAGAAGAAGCAGCACAGACTTAGTAAAAGTGACTACCGGGATGATCAGAAGGGATCCAAGGCAGGAATATTTCAGACAGTTACATTACTGGCATATTTGACCACAATGATTCTTCAGGAAGCAAATGACCACTAGTAGGAAGAGAGACTCCTGGTAACTTCATTCAGAGATGCAATAAGCAGGACTTACACTGACAGTGCCATTGCTGGAAAAAATATTTTAATAGATTGCAAAATTTTGTATCTTTTCCATTTCAAATTGGATTTTTCAATTGTATTTTTTTTCCCATGGGAGCACTGAGGTTGGCAGGCATCTCTGGAGATGACATGGTCCAGCCCACTGCTGAGAGGTGGATTACCCAGAGCAGGCTGGGTGATCAGTGATCAGATTTTGAGTATCTCCAAGGATTGAGACTCCATAACCTCTGTAGCAACCTGCTTCTTGGTTCATCGTGATGGAAAAAGTTTCTTTCATTTCAGTGGAATTTCTTGCATTTCAGCATACCCAAGTGCCTTGCCACTGAGCACTGCTGCCAGGAGTCTGGCTCTCTCTCCTTCACTCCTCCTATCAAGTATCTGTATGCACTGTTATGGTCCCCTCACACCTTCTCCTCTGCCACACAAACAGCCCCAGCTCTCTCAGGGTCTCCCTGTACGACCTGAAAGAGCAAATCCCCCACTGTGAACAGCACTACTGCCTGGCTGCTGCGCTGCCATAGAGGGCTGAAGCACACACAAATAAGGTTAAGCCAAACAGAGGTACGATTCAGCCAGCATCGATTTCACTGGGCATCATCCAGCATGCCAGCTGAAAAGGAGTCAGTTTAAGATGCCCTTATCAACTGGCCACAGTTTCCTTTCTCACAGCAGTAAGGCTGGATGCCAGCTGCCTGAACAACAATGCAGCAACCACTGAAACTGGAAGGGCCCAATGCCTTCAGCAGAGAACAGACCACACACTGTTCGAATACAGCAGAAGCTGTTGAGGGATCTTGGCATCCACGGCAAGGTTTAGCTGCTTGAACAGATGCTTGAACAGGACAGAGAGCAACAACAAGAGAGATATGTTATTAACCAATGATAAACTACTTTGGAAACCTTACAGATGTTGCATCCCCGGACTTTTTCACAGTACAGAGAATTTAAACATATGAGGATTGCTGCCTCAAAGTCGGGACAAGTTTTTAATCCATAGCAATTTAAATTTCACTTTTTTACAGCAGTCAGGCTAAACTACTGTTGGAACTTTTTTGTTTCACTTGACTAGTAACTTCAAGACTGTTATAAACTATATAACTGCAGCCATCTGACCTACTCAAGCAGGAAGATAACAGACCCTGGCATACCAGAAGGGCAGCAAACCTCAGCAAGACTATGCCCAGCAGAGAATCCTATAGTCTTTGCCACCTCACCAAGAACTTCAAGCTATCAACGGAACAAATTGATGTGAATTGATAATACAAGCTCTTCCTGGAAAGAGATTTAAAATATCTTCATACAAAAAGACAAATCAAACAAAACAAACAAAACCCAGGAAAAATAAACCAGACCAAGCAAATACATATAAGGCCCTAATGTCTTCAGCATTTAGTGCATTTTATAACTTGACAGTCAATACAACAATTCCTCCACCCTGCTAGGACCAAAAGGAAGAACTCCCTCACTGCATTCACCTTTGTATCATTTTCAACATCATGTTTGTTTTTGCTGAAACAAAGCAAGGCAGTCTCAGGCTCTGCTCTCACCACAGCACACTGAGGTGACACAGCAGCATCTCCTCAAAGCTGTACATAATTTCTACAATGCAGAACACCTTCATGGCCAAATTGTGTGCTCTAAGCTGGTCTGAGCCTAAATTAACGTGTAAACTTAATCCTTGGGTATTAAATAACCTTTTTCTTTAGGCCCCATTAATTACCCTACAGGTATGGACTTCATCTCTTTGTCAGAGCACTATGCACACAACATATTGATAACCACCCTACCTCCACACACAGGCTCTGCACAGACGTGCGGGCACGCACATTTCTACCCGATTCCTATTTATAACATCATGTGCTAACAAAAATACTCTCAAGCAGTTTTAAGTTAAATACCAAAGAACAAGAAAGTCTTCAAGTGTAAGCAGCTGTTACGTGCATAAAAGCATTGCTCTATTTTTGACAGACGCTGCCCTGGAACAGCGAGTGGATTTTGACCTGAAGCTTACGACTGCCACTTACCAGATAATTCTGGCACAAGCCTGCACTGGAAATACGCCTGACCACCCATCATTAACCAATAACCTTCAGAAACTCAAAGGAGTTTACAAGGATTTCAGCAGCACCAAATGACTTTCCCAAAAGGCCTCAAAGACTAGCATTAGTCACAAATGCAGAAGACAAAAAGAATATCATAAATAATGATTATTTCACTCAATAGCAACTGCAAAGTCAAATAAGTCTACTGTTCTATTCATTAAAAATACTGCTTTCAAAATACTGGTTTTTTAGTGAAGTGTAAAAAACACGCCAATGAATAAAGAACTTGAATTGATATAATCTGAGTATGCCGATTTCCAAAAAATACTTGTACAGTCCTTGCATTGTCTGCAGTCACTCTCCCACTGAAAAGTAACAAAATACAGCAGCACAAGAGCCAGGGAGCCCCACGAGTGTCCTACTGAAGAATTCACTAACTAGCTGACTCACAACAGTCCCAAAATTAATGCTGAACTGAAAAAAGTGCTGTCTTTGTACAAGAGCTCTCTAAGGAGCCTAAAGAGAAACCATTTAGTCTCCAGATAGGCAAGAAGAAAATTTTGCTTTATATACAGTATCAGTTTCCCTTTTATAACAGGTTTCCTTTCTGCTGCAGGAGAAAGCCTTCATTTAAATTCCAAGTATGCTGTATACATACCTAGAGGTGCAAATATACGTACCAGCACCCAGTACAGAACAACACAGAAGCAACTAGAAAGACCGTATCCTGCAAAATTCCAACAGCAACCTAGCCTGTTCAATCCAAGAGCCATCAGATATTAACCAAAATAGGCTAAATCCAACTGAATTACAAGTCTAATGAAAATGGTAAATACCACAGAAGAGAATAATATGCTGCTGATTTATTTTTCAGGAAATAGCTAGCAGCCTATTCAGAAATTAAGCACCATCTAGAAAAAAGGAAAACATCTCTCAACCAACCAGTCAAGGTTACTGATACAACTAACCCAGGGATCTGAGAACTGCTGTTCAGACAGTCCTATGACTTGGCAGGACATCACTTGCAAAGAATTTCAGTCCAAGAGGCCACAGGGAAGGGAAGACAGCTCTTCCTCTAAAGCTGTACAGCTATGATGAGAAGCATCCCACTTGATTCTTAGGCAGTATTAAGTGAGCCCCTTCTGTGCAGAAGAGACAGCACAGAACACTGAAGTAGCAACATGGTCAAAAAATCATTGATATCACTGACAGGAAAAAATTCATTATCCACAGTGTACCAAAATCACTGATGAGCACAAACTATAATGCTACAGGATCCTTATCTCCAGAACAGTAACAACTAAAAAACGTGAATTCCAATTACAGTCAAACATGGCTTGGAAAAGCAAGAAGAAAAAGTACTGGAGCTGGCACAAGGGGATGGGGCTGAGCAGGGACCTTCCTTACCAGCTGCAAACAGTAGCAAACTGCAGCACACTGTTCATGGCAGATGATGCCAATCCAGCTCTGTCTTGAAACACAGGAGTCAAGAACATATTTGATGCTAATAAAACTCTAGAATAATGGATAGGAACAGCCAATAAGCTTAAGAGTAGGTTGGTTTTGAAGCTGGGAGTGTGGGGGAAATCAGTTTTCATTTGGAGAAAATACATGTTTCCACTGTACACGTTACATGGGATCGCCTGATGAGTAGAGGAACAAAGTTTCTGTATGAAATTCTTTCAAGAAAGATTCTTGGAGGAAGAAGAATATGTTTCTGATGGCAAGAATGGAGTCTCACACTGAACACAAAAGAACAGAAAAAGACAAGGAAGAAAAAAATACATAGCTAGCGAAGATGTCTTAAACTATGATTGAATTTTCAAGGGCAAATTTTGGGAGAATCAGACTCAAGTGCTAAACTAAGGCTGTAGTTTGGCAAACACTTTAAACTGGCATAAATTTGCATTGCTGCTGAAAGAAAGTCTCACCATCTGCCAGTCCTCTGTGCCAGCACAAACATCCGAACACTGAACCAGGAGCACTTCTTTTGCCAGTTTATTTTTCAGACGGATCGGTTCCCCAAAACAGTTCACAGGATGGCCGTGTAAATACTTGTGCTGGCAAAGAGTGACTTCTCCAGCACTGCCAGCCCAAAACGTTCACTGAAGTACAGCCCAACACACAGGGGTGTGGAGAAGTTCTAGCAGCCACAGGTGGTGCTCCCCACCCTTGGACACACAATACTCATACCACACTTCAAAGCTGCAATCACAGCTGCAACTGCAACCACACAGCTGCCCATCAGAAACCAGTATATCTCTGTAATTTTTTCTAGTAGGAGAACCTGTCAGAATCTCAGCAACATTAAAGTTGGCTGTAAACAAGAGTCTTTTCTGGATGCTGCTGTGCTTCTCAAAGATCACTTGCAGGAGAAACCCCAGTCAGTCTTCTGATCATCTGCTTCACCTGGGACCCAAAAGGCTTGTACATGAGGAAGGACAAATGAAAACTGTAGTCATCACATGTCAGGGCTCTAATCCAACAGGGATTTAAGAACTGTGTGTGGGCTGTTGTACATCCATGAATCACCACACAATCCTCCACTGACCAGCACACTCACCTACAAGAAAACAACACCAGCAACAGAAGCGCTGCTGTCAGGGTAGGAACCAACAGATAAGGACGAGCATTGGTGATATTCTGTATCAAGGTCAAGTAACACAAGTGAGTACTGGGAGACAGAGACCTACCCACACTTTCCCACTACTCAGTGGCAAATTCAAACCCATACAAGAGGTCATTCAATAGGAACCAGTTAGATCAGTAAGTTTTCTACCAAGAAATAAATTCAAGGTGTGATAGTGAAAGGATCTCCAGAATGATACAGGAGGATCAATGTAATCACACATGCCACAAGCAAATTAAGGAAAGCCCCTCACTTTACAGACATTCCTAAGCCCAGTTCTTCAGTCACAGCTCTCAGGTCCTTCAATCAGAGCAGGACTTACCCGAGCTGCACACCTGCCCCTGTGATCACTCTCCTTTCTTCTACCAGAGTTTTGGCATCATCATCACTTTCCAGTACCTGCTTGACTGCCAAGTTCTTATTCCCTACCTCTTATTTTTCATTTGTCTTCTTACTGCCACACATGCTTACAGTTATATTTTGTAGAAGAAAATATAGTGGAAAGAACACCCATAAATCTTACTTTTCCTTGGTAACATTAATCCAACATGTTTGTAAAAAAGCTGCAACATTAAGTGGCAAGAGCAGAGAGCCTCTTCTGTCCAGTTTATAAAAAAGCTAACAGCAGGGTAGGAGAAATCCACTCACCCATGGAGAATTATTTTCTAAAGAAGCATTACTAACCTTGAAAGAATCTAATTTAATAGGGCACAATCAGACTAGTCTGAATCCAGAGTCCTCTAGGTCTTCAGAAGACTCCAGGATCTCCAGAGTAAGAGATAAGCAATTGCCAGAAAAAGCAGAAAAGCAAGCTTGCATGATATGTAAAAAATAAAGCAATTTTTTAAGCTACAGGTGGCAGAGAAGCAGTGGGTGCCACTGGCCTACTAGTAGAGAGAGGAGAGAATTAAAATGCAACAATTTGAACATGATTAGTCTCCTGACAGGTTTCCAGAAGTAGGAATGAAGGAAAAACTAAAGGGATGCAACAGGGCCTGTCAAACTGTCTAATGTCCTTCCAACAAAAGGCAGGGGTAGGTTTAGGAGACAGTTGGCACTGCGTGTAATGGCGAGCAGAGAGAGGAATAGCTGATGGATCAGAGGTCTGCTTATATGGTGATTATTAAGAGCCCAGTCCACAACTGGGAAGTCACAGTATTACTCCAGGACCAGTGAAGGATGTAAGCTTCAGAACAGCAGAGTCCACAATACGGGAAAGAGAAAGCTACCAAAAAAATCATAAACCTGCCACCACCCTTAACCACTTCTTCATGCTCCATATGGGGAAGGAGGAAAAACCATTTCACCTGGGAGAGATTCAGGACAAGTTCTTTTCCTGATTTTGATGAGCAGGCTTTTACCTCCACTAGTCATGCAAGAACAGGACAGGCAAGAAACAAATACATGTACAAATGTGGCAACTAGTAAGACAAAGGAAAAAGAACTTATGAAAATATGAAAGAAGAAAAAACTGGAAAATAACAGGAAGTAGGAGAAAGACACTAGACTTCAAATATGCAAGTATGTGCCACTGTCTGCTAGAGAAAAGAAGGAAGCAGAGTCTGGAAAGAAAGAGAACAAAAGCAAGGAATGCAGTAAGTCAGGACTTCCAAGATGAGTAAATAGTTAGCCATTCTCTTATACTTGCCGCTGTCTCCACACACCTCAAAGGTACTTGTCTAGTTTATAACTACTGCTGTATAGATATCTTTCAGGCTGGAGAGTAATTTGCTGACACTCAGGACTAGGTAGAACCACATCAGTTTAAGTAGACCAGTTCTAGGTGGCCCAAGTAGTCTAGAGAAAACACCTATCAGAGACTTTAAAATATAAAATCTCAGGTCACAATCAACATTTTACCTTATTTCATGTTCTTTGCCTTAATGGACTGGCCCTGGTGAATGTAAATGTTTGAATTAGATCCTACTAACAGAACATAGCTTTTTCCCTGACAGGCAGGTTTACAAGCCAAGAGATGCAGGGTATATAATACCTCAGACACATTTCTTCTTGCTTTTTCATACACTGCTTCTAGACAGTTTATAGAAGTGATGGCAAGTTCAATGCCAACACCGCCGATGGGTTACAAGTTATATGGTTACAATACAAACTATCTGAAGTGATGCTCTGGGTATCATCTGCTTCTGTTTATTCAACTCTGAGGTAAATCTCTGAGAGTGCATGACAGTTTTCATTCTGCTTTTGCTGGAATTTTAGAGAACTGAGCTTTCCTGCACTAAAAGCACTGACTTTTGCAGGGAAATAAGGAAGGGAAAGTGAGAAGACAAAGTAATGCATTTCTGTGCCATCAAGGATTAAAGTACTGTGTTTTTCCTGATCTGATCCCTGCACCTGTTCTGATTCCCTAAAAAACAGGATTTCAGCAGTGACTGAAAACCAAGTAGGAACATAAAATACAGTACTCCAGGAATTACAGGTGTGATTCAGGATTACAACCCCAAAAGCCCTGGCACCTATTCTTTAGAGAAGCATACCACTGCACATAAAAACAGAAGTAGTATTCCTTTTTGCTGCATAAAACTGAAATCCAGCAAAACCACTGATATTTTTAGAGTGCAAGCTTGAAGCCTTGAAGAGATTTAAGACTGCCTGAAAGACAAGTTGTCTTAGAAAAGTCCTGCAGGGATCTATGTGGACTCTACACCATGTTCCCATTGAAAAGTTTTAGCACAGTACTGGTTCAAATGAAGAAATGCAAAGACAGCATTACCAAAAAAAAAAAAAAAAAAAATTCCCACCCTCTTTTCTTTATCACGGGAGTTTCCCGTGCCCTGAACAAATCCAGGGCTGTTTTTTGCCGTCCAGTTTCTCCCTTCCTCCCTCCCGCAGCTTCCTACCAGCTGAGATTCTGCAGCTGCAGCAACAACAGTCCATCTGTGACAGTGTAACCACCTCGGCAGGATGACTCCTAGCATTTCACTGGCTTCCTTATGCTTTAACAGAGGTAGCAAAGTCTGAAGGGGCTTCACCCCTCTTCTTTTTTTTTTAAACTGAAAAGATACTGATGAATATTTATTACTAGTTCTCTACCAAGACCATGAATTTTATTTAAAGGACTGGAGGGGAATCGTAAATTAGGCTAATACCATGGGAGATTTTGACTCAGTTCTCTGGTCTCGAAATAGAGCTAAAGAGTAAGATTTTTGCAGAAAAGTGACTTGATGAGAGTAAAATAAAAACTCTGCCCAAAGCTGCCCTGCTCCATGGCTGTGACTCCGCTGCCTGCCACAACACCATCTGCCAGAGTGCTGCACTGTTAACTCACAGGTTTATTGTGCCACCGGGGCACTCACTCACTGATGCCGGGCTCCTGACCACATTTTTAAGTCCTGCACCTGGCAGGCCACATCCTGAGCCAAGGTTTGCCAAAATGCGGCACAGGCATGCGAGCCTACAAACGCTATGCACAAGTGGTTCTGCGCTCCTCAGCCAGCGCTGCTGCCGGGACACCTCGCAGCCAGTCCCCTGCTTCCCCAAGCCCGTCAGAGCACCGCTACACTGTTTTTCGGGAGACCACGAAAGAACTCCCATTTCAATACTCATCACCTAATGGATAAGCTTCCAGATCAAGGGGTTTTAACAAAACGCAGGCATACAAACAAGATCACCTTTTTTTCCTGCAAACAAACCCTTTCGCACCTCCCCGGTAGAGAGCAATCCCCACGCTGCCCGCGGGACAGCGACCCGCCCGTCGGGGCTGCGGGCCAGGCGGGAGTCACAGAGTTGTTAGGGCTGGAAAGGACCTCTGGAGATCATCCAGTCCAACCTCGAGCAGGTTACCCAGGAAGGCGTCCAGGTGGGTTCTGAATGTTTCCGGACAGACTCCACGACTTCCCTGGGCAGCCTGTTCCACTACTCTGCCACCCTCAACGTAAAGCTCTTCCTCTTGTTGAGGTGGAACTTCTTGTGCTTTAGTTTATGGCCACTGCTACTTGTCCTGTCACTGGGCAACACTGAAGAGTCTGGCACCGTCTTTTTAACATCAACCTCTGAGATATTTACATACATTAACGAGACCCCTTCTATCCTCTTTTCACTAGACTAAAAGGACTCAGCTCCCGCAGTCTCTCTTCATGAGAGAGATGCTCCAAACCCCTAATCATCTTTGTGACCCTCTAGAGAAAGACAGGAGCTTCTTTCTCGTACTGAGGAGCCCAGAAGTGGACACGACTCGCAAGCACGAGTTGGCTCCGGGGAGCGGAGCGGCAGCGGGCGCACACGCACAGCACAGCCCCACACAGCCAGACAGACAGACAGACAGACAGACAGGCAGCCGGACGTGCGCACACGCACGCAGCCCGCAGACAGCCGCACACGTGCGCGCACACACGCCCGCGCCCGGGGAAGCGCCGGCTCCGCGGCCCCGCTCCCGCCCCCCTGCCACAACCCCCCGGGCAGCAGGAGAGGGAGAGGCCGGGCACCGGGGGTCCCAACTTCCTCCCTCACTCACTTTCGTCCTGCCGTTGATTTTGTAGTTGCCCAGCTTTCCATTGCAGTGCCGGATGAGATCGTCCATGCTGTTCATGAGGATCCGAATGGTCTGGCAACCCGGCTCCTTGCCCTCCACCCAGGTGATCTTGTCGCCGCGAATGTCCTTGGAGGAGTCGCTCTTCTGGCTGACGAGCTGCCCGTCGGTGAAGCGGCCGGTGTGGTGGAGGGCCCGCACCTCCTCGGCCACCCGCCCGCCCAGCTCCTTGCCGAGGAAGTCGTCCACCACGCAGATGCCGTGCTTGTTCATGCAGGGCACGATGTACTCCAGCGCCAGCCGCTGCGGCACCAGCGACTTGGTCTGCCCGTTGGGGCGCAGCGCGGCCCCGCCGGGCCCCGCTTGCACGCCACCCGGGTACAGGTTCGACTTGTCCCGGTACAGCAGCACCGCCTCCCCGGAGGGCGACGGGGACTGGGCTGCGGCCGGCGCCTCCGCCTCACCGCCGGCAGCCGCGGCGGCGGCGGCGACGTGATTGTTGGTCAGCGGGGCGGCCTCGGCGGGAGCCTCCGGGGACGGCGGCGCTGCGCCCTTCCCGCCCCCCGCCCGGCTGCCGCTGCCCGCCGCGGCCCCGCCGTGGGCGCGGGGCG
>VWZP01008818.1:2716027-2930180 GCA_013396995.1 Dicaeum eximium | reverse complement strand
CCGCCCGGCCGCGCGGGGAGGGAGCGCTTACTGCATCATGGCCGCCCGGCTCCGGCTCCGCCGCGGCCCCCGCCGCCCTCCGCCTCCGCCGGCCCGCGGCCTCCTCCGGCGCGCGGGGGCCCGCGCTGCCCTCCCGGCGCCGCTAACGCTGCTTAGCGCCGCCTCATCGCCGCCCCGCCGGCGGCGGAACGGCCGAGGGGGAGCGGGGTGGCGCGGCGCGGGGCTGCCTTCCACTGCCCGCCAGCCTCTCTGCCCGGTGCTGCACGGGCCGGCGCGGCCGCCGCCTCTACCCACCGCGCCTCCGCCGCTGTGCCGGGGCGAGGAGGAGGAGGCGCCACTCCAGAGGCCCGCTGTGCACGTACGCCACTTCCAGCCCGGCAGCGCCGCCGGCGCGTCAGGCGGGCGTGGCCGGGCGGGCGGGGCCGGCTCGGGGCCGGCGGCGTCCTCCGCGCCGCTGCGTGAGGCGCTGAGAGGCGCCGCTACAGCCGCAGCTACAGCCGCGGGCGCACGGACAGGCCTCGGGCCGGGCTGGGCTGGTGCGGCCGCAGTGCTCCCGTGGGCATGGCGCCCTCTCCCCTACGACGAGCGCAGCCTTCCGGGCAGGGACGGTGGGGAAATTGCTGGGGGGTGTCACCGGTCCGGGCTGCCGGGGCCGCCCCGTCGTCGCTGGGCAGGTCGCTAATCTGAGGGTTCTCGTGAGCCCAGTAGCGAGCTGCTCCTCCGGGGTGTGGGCCTGCCGCAGGTGAGGCGGGGGCACCGAGGAGCGGCGAGTGATGAGGAAGCTGGGCACTGTGGCTTGAATGACAGGCAGGGTGGCGGCGGTGGCACCCGGCTGCAGTGGAGGGCCAGGTTTTGTCACTCCCGTAGGCCCCAAAATACTCCGGCCGGATTGCTGGTAGAGCGGGAGAGACGTGCTGTCTCCTTCATAAATAACACGTGGCTTGTGTCCCGCCTAACGGGGTAGTAGCGAAGGCCGGAGCTAGGCTGATTAAGAAAGGAAAAAGCAAAAAGCAGGAAGAAGGAGCCAGTTGATGTAGCTGCCAAAACAAGGCGAGGCCAGGAGTTGGGGCCTGTGCTGTCATGAATATGGCGAGGTCCCTGACAGGAAAAAGGAAGCTCGTTTGGCAGAGCGGTGCTGGTGGAGGGACAAAGGTCTCAGCTCAGTCACGTCGGTTGTCAGAAGCCACATGGGGACCTGGACTCCTCTGAAGTGATGTTTAAGCTTCCACTGATCCAATTAACCGTGGCTTTGCTTGCTTGTGGTGTAGTTCAGGAAAGTGGAGTGTATTCTGAAGTTTTTTGCAGTACAGCCCAACACGGTGGTCTGTGCTTCAGAGCTGTGTGGTGAGGCAGAGCTATGACTCCTCCTAGGCTGGATGTTCTCCCACCCATCTCAGAGAACCATTTGGTGAACAGACAGCAAGTATCCGCTCTGTGGGCTGGGCTGGTGAGACACGGTGCATACCGCTGGTCTGCACTGCCTGTAAGTTAAGCAAATCCATTCTAAAGCCCAAGAAGTGTCAAATACACGAGCCAATATACAGATCTTGAGGTAGAAAGGTGAAATGAACCCAGAGGCTGCCACAGGACTTCACATGACATTGGATAGGTGATTTGTTCTCTGCCACTGTAAAGAGGAATGCTAATGCTTTTGCTTCTCATAGGCTTTTGTAAGGTTTAACACTGTAATATACTTGTATTATGTGAGATGAATTTATGTATGTAATTAAAATGGTTTGGTTCTTATCTCTCCTACAGAACTGGATTTAGGATTGATTGGCATAGTCATAGGACTAGGAGGAATGTTAGGCACTGAGTGTACTGTAAGAAGAATGTAGGAGAAACAAAGTGTACCAAGGCTATGAGTGCCTTGTGGTACATACATGAAAAATGAGAAGGAAAACCAGGGTGAAGTATTAGAAAGGCAAAAGGAGTACTGAGGGGACAAGGTCATGAAAGCCCAGTGGATAAAATTTCAAGGTGAATATGACTAGTGAGCTCCAAGGGTGAATTAAAAACAACTACCAAAGAAAAAAAAAAGAAAGGTGGCAAATGAACTGGAAAAGATGGAAACTAAAACCAAAATTCCAGATTAGTAATTTCTTTGTGGTGAGGGCTGAAGAAAGTGGATTAAAACCAAGCTTTAAATCCAGTGCATGAAGTGGACAGATTTTTAATGTAGATTTAATGAGAGTTTTTCCTTCAACTATAGGTATATGAGGTATGTCAAAAATACTAGGCTTAGGCATTCCTCTAGCATGCTTTAAGATGAGATTAATTCAGCTGATTTCCTTGGAGTTGCAGCACTGTTAAACTGGGCTAAATGAGAAGAGAGTGAAGGCTGCTGTTTTCAAAAACTTGAGAAATGCAAACAATGGTGTTCTGCCAGATAGAAACTGAAGAGTTAAAGATCTCCTGAGTTTGTTGTGTACTCCTTCAGCAAACACAATGGAGATGAAAGTCACAGACTTGAAACTCAATCATCCAACCATGAAACAACTAAGAAAAAGACCAAGGCACAAACATGGTACCTGGCTAAAATCTAATGATAGTTATTAATTTACAGGCTAATTTGGCTTCAAAAGACTTCTGTTCTTTCCCTCTCTTTTCCACATGTCTTTTGGGATGCAATTAAAGGTCTTAGTTTTCACATTTGCTAATGTGCTAAGCTACTTTAGGTTGTCTTGACATCATACTGTTTCACAGCATGGTCAACAGAAATACCAAGTCCAACAAAACCCATCTTTGGGTGTATGAAGCATTTGCCTTATTATTGCAGCACTACACCAGTGACACAAAACTTAATGAAGGTTGTTTTACAGGGACAAAGTTGTGTTGAGGAGCAGTGGTGGTAAGGGAACTCGGGAAGACAATGAGTATTTCTATTACAATAGTGTCTGCAACATGCTAGAAATGTTTTACAAACATAGAAGACTCTATTCATTGCCAAAAAGCTTGTGCCTTAAAAGACAATGTAAAGGCAAAGCACAACAAAAAGCAACATATGGTATACAAAGTAAAATGATCAATATGATGGTTGCCACAACAGAGGAGGAAGGGACTTCCTTCTCTTTTTTTTTTTCAGCTGGTTACTCTTCACTTGGTCCCTAAAGTGGCCTTTCTAAGATAGCTATTTTCTTGTCTCTGTCAGTGAATGTTGGAAAAGAGCTTTACTGGTGACTAGGTAATGATGAGACATACTGTTCTCCAGAGAATGCAGTGCAAAGTCTTTAAATACCAGTCATGATGAGGATGTTGTGGGATAAACTTAGTGCAAGGTCATAGTTTTTTATCACCACTTAGATATGGATCTGATATGTTTATTAGAAAGGGAAAAAACAAAAAGGTTGGTCAATGAATAACTTCTCTGTTTTTATTAAGTAGTAATAATGGCTGCATTTATACCATGCTTTAGATAGCTTGCGTACTGCAGCGCTGCGATTATATAAGCAACTAAAAAAGAATCTTTGAAGCCTGGGGAGAAGGAGAATGCAGAGTAACAAGATTATAGAAGGTTACAAAGTCAGTTTAGAAATAAAGTTTAAATGAAAAGTAATCTTATGTTGAGGTAGTTCTGCTGTGAATGGGAAAAAAAGTGCTTGGACTCCAGGCTAAGTTTTTCATTGCTGCCAGAAGGGCTCTTGGAAGCTACATGTGCTCCTGAGGTGGGTGGTAGCGTCAGGGATCAGTGAGACAGATGCATGTCCACAACAGCATCATAACTAAAAGTCAGGACTTGGGGGCTTGCAGCATTTGCTCTCCTCCACCCAGACCACTCCACCATGTTCTTCGGCCGGACTGTTGCTATTCCACTTTAAACCATTATTCACTGGTCTCAACAGTGCCATTTTTCAAGCTTGCTTTTCATACTAGCAAGTGAACTGTAACAGGTTTGCAAATACTCCAAATTTAAGGAGAGAACTGTTTGTCTGAGTTGGATTCTCTGTTAAACTCGCTTCCTTTCTAATCAGGACAAAGTGTACAGAGTACATCCACAAGGCTATGCAAGTGCTCCTTTGCTGAATGCATGCTCTTTTCCTGAGGTACTCAAAGGGTTAGCATGGTTTATTTGTCTCCCAGATACCTCCGCTGGCCCCTGTTTCTGCAAAGCAAGGAAAGGGTCACCCAGTAGAGGTGATCTGAAAGGTGTGGGGTTATTGCCTGGCAGGACTAGTGCCAGCCATTACAGAGGAGCACATGACCAAGTACAGGGTCTCCTCAAATCACTTGAGCAACATAACTGAAGTGGTCTCAGAACTTTTCAAGATGTACGCTTTGATGTGGCAGGAACTTGCTGTTTTCCACAGTATGAAGTGGCATAGGGTGCTTGGGACAACAGAGAATTTGGCTTAGAGCTCTGAAAATAATCTGCAGTACCCTGTACCATCTCTCTTCTGTTTAGTGCTTGTTGATGCCATTGTAGAATTTCCCTAAAAAGTTTTTGCTGAAATTAAAGTAATAGAATAAGTTGGTTGTTTATCATTGAATATCATAATGGTCTAATGTTTAAAAGAAAAACCCTTTCATTATAATCAGAGTTTATAAGTGTTGAACTAAATTATGAGGAGTATTCTCTATTCTCAATTACTTTATGTAAACTTGAGTATAATACTGTCTTTAATATTATGAGATTCCTCCAGGCTGTTTAACTAAAATTGGTTTTGCTGTCCCTGAATCTGTCTGAAATTACATGCATTGTCATATCTGGGAATATAGCCTATTTTTATTACACCAAAAATATGGTTAGGGTTGATCCAGAGACATTTATACATATTAAAATGTTTGTCTACTTTAATAACTTTATTCATGTTTAAGGAAAATTAATTATGCTAGTGAAATACAAAACAATGTTTTTTGGTTTTTTTTTTTTTTTAGCTGAAAATTCTGCTTCCAGACATCTGTATGTGTAAAGCTATGGAAATGCAGCATAGCTTAGAAAATCCTCAAGACCAACTCATTCCAGTTTTGTCCTCATTTTAAGCTTTGTACCATGGAAAGTTCAAAAGCTTTTTTTCACATTGTTTGTGAGGTTTCTTCAAAGGGAGTATTTCTGGCTCTGGTTAGAAAAGAACTCCTTGTCTTGCTATAGTTTGACAATTATGTACATTTTTGGCCTCTAAGTTAAGCAAGCCAGCAGGCCCTCAGGCTGCTTAAAGTTCAGTTATGAACAGAAAATTACTTTTAAAGAACATTTTTTAAACCCATTTGAAATTCACTCACTGATACAGCAATAAGCACTTTGGGGGGCAAAAATAGAGAGATTCCTGTTTTATCTGTATGTAGGTCAAATTTTTCTGAACTGCTCCAGAAATTTTTCTTGATTTTTCTGCAGTACCCTGCAGACAAGTCTTCCAGAGTGGGAACAGAGGACTCCAACCTAAAGAAAGCCCAGCACTTCATAGCACCACAATCACAAAAAGACCTGTTCATTCTGCATCTGATATGTGCTTCCTGCCTCTCTGTCATCATGATTCAGCATGGTGACATGCTGAAAGATCATTAAGGAGGAAACAATTCCAAGCAGTGTTAGGATGATGTGACCTGCCATGATTATTTTGTGTGTACCTGATTTATTGCACATCACTTATTCTCTTTCCTCATCTTTCGGCTGCCAGGCACGTAGTTCTTACTTCTGCCAGTGCCTGGTCTTGTACTTGGAAAAGAGAACAGGGATGCCCTGGGGTGTAGGCAAGGACAGTTTGCCCTCTGCCCCTTGGTTTGGGAAGCTTGAGAATACCTCAGCTCATGCCTTGCAAATATATCATGCTATTTAATAAGTTACAAAGTCTCCACCTTTTTTTTTTATTTTTCTGATTACCTACGAGCAGTTACCCAGAGCTCAAGAGAGGAACCCAAGAAGTGTTCCTTAAAACTATGAAGACAAACTTGTTAAAAAACTGGACATTTTATCTTTGGGTGAAGACGCGGTTACACTTCCCTTTTTCTAGATGACTAGCACAATTTCTGATACCCCTAAACTCTGTTTCTTATGGAGGCAGTTGTACAAGTGGGGAAGATTCCAAGAAAACTGTGAGCTTAAAACATTTGCTGCTGTGAAAGGAGAGACCTGTCTCAGTAATTTCAGAGAGGAAGGAAAAGATAATAGTGAGTGAGGTTTTGAGCTGATAAGACTGACTAGGTGGTACTCCTCAATAACACTCAGCAGTTGGATTTTTGTTCTTTCTTTTTTTTGATGAGGCAGTTTCTTGAGAAGAATGGGGGCTTCATTTTTGTTTGTTTTTTGAGTGAACAATGGTGTCCTCCCTCTTTTCTTGAACAATGGGGATACAATATTATAGCTCATGTTTTGTTAAAACTATCAAAGTAGCACATCTGTCCCAAAGAGCTCACCTTTGCCAGGGCTGGCTACAGACACACACAGACAAAAGCACTGTGAGCCTGAACCCCAAAGAGCCACCGCAGTCCAGGTGGACTCAGGACCGTGTTTTCTGTCACTACCCATTCTTGCTTCTGCCAGGACAGTGCCTGTGTTCCCATGCCCTCCTCTGATGCATAACACTATCCAATGTCCTGTTGCTCCTGCCATTGCACCCTTCAGTGTCTATCCCATCCCAAGGCCTTTGTGATGTCTCTTCTTGCATTTCCACTCTTCCCAAAGACACAGGATTTTACTCTATGCCCATCTGTTTGCTTTCAGTGCTCCTCTCATGCCCTTCTGCAACGCTTTCTTCAATTGTGGTACATTTTAGATGGTGTTGACTTGCTGTCACCAGAAGGGGTGGTTCTACTCCCTCCAGAGCCATTACCCTTGGCATCACTCTTGTCAAGCCCTTTGGTGAGTCAGTTCAAGAGAGTCGTTTTCTGTTGGATTAACAAGCTGGATCAGCCTACCAAGTGGTTTGATGTGGTGTAAGAGAGGGTGTGGACCAGCAGGGCCAGGAGTCTGGGAGGGAAAAGCAGGACCACCCAAGTCAGAACAGTAAGCTGACTTCGGTTATGTCATGTAACTTCACTCTTATTTACTTCACATTATGTAACTTTACCCATTTCTGCTTTCTCTCTTCTCTGACTGAAGAGACGCTTTTAAATTTGAAACTGTATTGAGGGAATCAGCAGATCCAAAGTGCAGGATATTCTGTACCAAGACAGGATAGTGGCTAGCATCACCTGATACTGCTATCTAAGGATGCAAGGAGAGGTGCTTCAGGCTATTGATGGTGCAAACAGCATGTCAGGCACTCCGATTTTGTAAATTTTTGTTTCTTTGTTTCTCTTTTCAGGTTTTAGTAGTTGAAAGGTTCTGGCTGTTGATGATAATAGTTTTCAATATTTTAGAACTGAACAAATATGATATTAAAACTTGTGATATTGATGCACACTCATTATGATAACGTTCTCTGTCTTCTTATTCTTCCTATGCTAACAAGCACAACCCTCTGTGCAAATATTCTTTGACTAATACCAGAGGAAGGTATTTCATCATGTTTTAAAGCACATCCCAAGCAACTTGTACCAAGGACAGATACTTACTAAACCAGGAATGCTAGCAGTGGATATACAATAATTTAAATTCCCATATTATGAAAATCGTTGTCTCCTCCCTGCGTGATCTAAACTGACACTATTCATTTGATCACTTTCAGTGGGCACTCAGATGGCACAATGCTGTTCATGAATCCACTGAAACATAATGTTGGAATTGTACATTGGAGAGCTTTTACAAAGCAGTACTGAAACATTAAGTCCTGGAAAATTAAGCTTACAAGGGTTTTGTGCAAGTGCACAGCTGAATTTGTATTATTAACATCCTTGTTTTGTGTTCACAGTGATAGTATGTGCTACAGAGCTCTAATTAGTGCTGGGTTGTGATTGAGTCTTGATGTCATTCTGCATCAGTTTGTCACTGTTTGAGTCACCTGAACCTGTTACTTGCTCATCCAGTCAGCTAATTAGTGACTTAGAGAAAAGGTGGCATTTTTTGGTACTAGAAGAAATGTCTTTTCATTTTTATGCAGAAGCAAAAAACAGGTCAAGAAGCAGCTTGCTCCTTCTTCATCCACTTACAGTGCAAGGGAAGATGATAACGTTTATCTTGTCAGGAGCTGGATTTCACTTTTTTCTTCCTTTCCTGTTGCATTAGGGTTTTATTTTCTCCCTGGAATTATTCACTCTTTTTTGTTGCTGTTTTGGGTGTATATTGTTGTTTGTTCATTTGTTTGTATCAGGGTGTGTACCCTCAGATTGTTGGTAATGCTGGGACCGTGATCAGGAGTTTTCATTAAAAAGCAGATTCTTAAAACTGATTTCTCCTTTAGATTAGAGCTTCCTCACTGTGTGATTGACTTCTGACTGGAGGGGATAGGCAGGCAATAGATGAAGATTCTGTCCTCACCTATTTACTAAATTGTTCAAAAGGTTGTTGAAATTTGTGTGGGAGGCAACACTCCTCCCTTTGTGCAAACATATCCTCCAATAAAAGCCATGTGCTATGGGCAAAAGTAGTCAAAGGCTTGCTGCCTTTTTTTTTTTTTTTAATCAACAGCAACGTATCAGTTTCAGAGGCTGAACATGGCTAGCTCATATATGCACACAGACTGTGTTTGTGGATATGGCCCCCAGTGAACCCAGCCTGATTCCTACTGTATTTTAGCTACAGCTAAAGTAATTTATCCACTATTTTAAAGCATATTTTGTATTTAACTTTAGACATGAGTAAAAGAAATGCTGAATCAAATCTTTGTGGAGCAACACACAGCAGTGCATTTGTTAATGGAACCTTATTTTTGATTTTAAAATGTCAGTCTCAATCTTTTAAGGAAAAACCACAGCACAAAGCTAAAAACAGTTTTTCTTCTGTTATCTTAAGATAGCACTGAATCACAGACCTAGGACAAAAATCAATTGAGAATATGGGTTCATGGTAGAGAATCTGCCCCAAGGATGTGAGGAAGAAAAGTTTTCAGAGGTTCATAAATGCCAATGTATAACATCAAGCACATGCCTGGTGCACTACATGCGGTACTGCAAATGTTTGGTGATTGTTAGATGCCAGGCAAAGCTCTAAAGCAAGGTGCAAGCTTGTTTCCCTTAGTAAGCCTTCAGAGCAGCTAGATGTGAACTCTTCCAGAAAGCTCTCTGGCAACTTTCATCTAGCCTCAGTGCTCTATAAATAGAGGAGGTCTTCATCCCTGGGTAGGTTTTGCAGTGTCCTTGTGTGGGGGAGTGCTGAGCTCCGATGGAGGCAGAGGAAGCAGTGTGGTGGGACCAGGAAGGGGAACAGGATCTCCTTTTGTTGTGAGATGAGGTGTGAGGACAGGTTGTGAGGAGAATAATTAAGCTGTAAGGCTCTTCCCAAAAATGCTTGTGGAGGGAGAAATTCCCTTAGATGCTATACAGAAATGACTGCCAGCAGTGTGGAAAATGCAGCCACAGTGACTGTCAGCTGCAAAGGACAAAGAAAGATACCTGCCTCAATCAGTCAAGAAACACTCCTGAAGAGGGGATCTTTCCCTCCCCACCACAAATGGAGAAATGGTTTCACTGGGACCAGTGAATACAGCAATACATGCTGTAGGAAATGCTGTAGTTTACCACATAGAAATTACTCAATTTTTCTGATGGACTGTCATGAGTGTGAGAATATGTGACAGAGTAATCACAAGCATAACTCTGGACTAAATTGCAAGAGCAAAACACTTGGAATTTTGTTTCTAAAAAATATGTAAATATAGAAGGAAACCAGGTGACTGTTACAGAACCTAGATGTCTGACCTAACACTCTCCCTTTTCATTAATGTAGGTCCTTTGAGTGTGATGGCAGATTAAAAAGCACTGTCTTCCAATATTTTGCTACACTGTATTTTCCAATATTTAGCTATAGTTTAAATATGGGGGAGAAATTGTGTTTGGGTAAAGTTTCATGTATTATTTTCAAAAGAAATAACTTTAAAAAATGGGATTGAAAAGGGAAATTTCGCTCTGACTTCTGATGGCTCAGCCTAATGGCAATATCAAAGTCTTGTGTACATTTGAAAGTCATACTCAGTACTTCTTTACTTACTTTTGGGGGAAAAAATCTGAAAATATAAAAAAGAGGCTTAATTTTGGCTAAGCTCAGTAATTTGGATTGAACAAGGCTAAGTTTGGAGACAATATTCTGTCTACAGAAGAATGAAAAAATGAAAGCAGACTATTTTCCTGCTTACAGACTACATATTGAACACTGTTCTATAGATAAGTTATTGTTTGATCTCAAAGACCTTTGATATGCAATCTTTAAATGTTGTTCTTCCTGCCAGCAGAGTGTCAGGGTTAAAGAGAAACCTTTATGTTGTTGATGTAAAAACAATATGGAAATAATAATAATATAGGAAAACTGAGCCACTGCCCTACAAGGCTATCATTCCTCTGCCTTCCTGAAAGTATCATCCAGCTACAATTTCTTCATCACTTTAAAGGTGAGGGAGATGTATTTTCTGTACCAGAACAGTGCTTACTTCTTTCTGTGCTGAGGTTTTATGGTAGAATTTTAAGACCAGCCCTTAGACAGGCTAGAATGTATGATACAAAGTACTAATTGTAAGGTAAATTACAAGGAGAAAAAGCTCACAGAACCAAAACTGATGACAAATCACTTGGTCATGCTTGGCTTCTTAAGTAATCGGGACAAAATGTACGAATGGGAGGGGATTTCTAACATGCATTAGCTCCCAAAAACTTCCCTTTGCTTTTTTATTCCAGTGAGCAAAGTCATTCTCGCATATCCTAGCTTGCTGCAACTGAATCATCTACTGCAATCTCAAAGGCCACAATGGAAAGAGTTTCTTGGTGTAAACAAGCCTGTTCACACACACCAGAGAGAAGTAGTCAATCACTCCAATGTTGCTGTCCTCTGAGCTGCTTCTCAGACACCCTAAGGCTGTACTCTTGAAGTCGTGCACCCATAGCTGAGATGTGTACAGTAGTTTTAAGACTATTTTGTTAACATTTTGCTAAGTACTGAAATACATTGTTCATAAATTCTGGCTGCATGCTGTGTTGCCCTGAGAGTGTCTGAGAAAGAAGGGAGGCTAGAACTTGTTTTCAAGTGGTTTATTGACTATTAAACTCATAGCTAGAATAAAAGCAGCAGCAAATAACCTGATCTTTGTGTTACAAGTGCACAGTCTTGCCTTCTCCCTGCTTGCATTGTTATTTCCTATCTAGGTCACTGTGCAGTGCAAGGCTGTTGATTTACCAGATAATGTTTCCACACATTGCCCCAGATGTGGTGATGACAGGCAGGTTTTCAGACTGCTTATGCAAATCACTAGTTTCTTGAGCCTACTCCTAGCACTAATTTTACCTTCCTCCTTGCTGTTTTGGTGCCTGGTATGGCTTGCCCAGCTTTATGGATGGCACTGGCTATACTGATATCTGAACAGATTTGTAGATAAAGCCATCCTGTCAGCCTGTTAAACATAGATTCCGTCATCACTACCCTGCAACTGCTGTGTAATTAAATGTTCTGCTAGGCATACTCAGGCTTAATGAGTTTTATGAGTCATGGTGGCAAAGAGAAAGGAGAGTACCCAAAACCAAGAATGGGCACAAACACCCTCTTGATAATTATCTTATTTAGAGAGTAAGGTTCTTGTTGTACAGAGAAGTCAACACTAGGTCTCCTTGGATCCCTTGTCAGAGAATCTCACACTGATGCCTGCTAAGGTACCCAGAGAAAGTGATTTTTCAGTTCTGAATTACATAAAACAGTAGTATAGGCACTTGCAAGAAAGTGGTTTGTTTGTGGCATCTTGATTTGAGAGTGCTTGAGAAGGAAGGAAGGAAGAGGTGAGAACTTGCAAATTCTGTGCTCTCATAAGCTCAACCCCAAACCCATCTACACCACAGGACATGAATTACACCTAGGAGGAGAGCATTGCTAGGCCCCAGTAGTCAAGATCCGAGTGTTTAAAGCATCACCAAAACCATTTGTCACTAGCTGCAAGCATCTAGGGGCATAAAAACTGCTGGCATGAGAAAGCAGCTCAGCGGCATCACGCTCTTGTGTGCTGAGGCAGAGGAAGAGGGAATGCACCCTGCATGGCCAGGACCATCCACACCCCCTGCTTTCACACCCTGTTATTCCAGGAGGGAGGGACTGTGCCCTTGGCAGTGTGTGCAGGGGGGTGTGGCTCTGCTTGACCCCAGCTGGACCTCAGTGGAACCTTCTCCTTTACTGCCAGTGGGGGGAAGAGGCAGTCAAGGAGCATGTAGGGATGAAAAAGTGTTGGGCACATGTGGAGTTACTCTGACCAGACTCACTCTCTTGGTGTAGCTTGCACTGAACACAAGCCAAAGTCAGCTCCTGGGTGCATGGGGTGGATCAGCGCAGAGGTGCCTAAGTCAGTGTGTGAACTCCAGGTCTGTTGGCTGAGAAGATTACCACTCACCCAGCACTCAGGCACACGCACACCCCACCGGCTTTCCTTGACCTATTTACTAGCATTGAACTAGATACAGGCAGACCTTGTTTCAGCTGCTTGGCTCACTTTGATTCCAGAGGACCAGGGGAAGCATGTACAAACAGATTTGCTGACAAACCTGGGAGGGTAGTGGTGGTTAGGAGGAGAATGGTAACAGCCAGGGTGGGATTGGACTGGGGTACTGACACTTCAACAACAGCTGGAAGAAGACTTGAGTCTCCAGCCTGGTTGGGTCCATATGGCTGCTTACAGGCTGTGGTTGAGCTGTTCCCTCCCTTCCTTTCCCCATGTTGCCCCAGGGGGTGCTGCAGCTGCCCCAGCAGCCTGCCTGCCCCTCCCGTGGCTACCCTTGTCTTTCCTGGGACTGAGCCTGGTGTGCTCATGCAGGGACTGCTCATGCTGAGCCGGCTCGTGTCCAGTGCTTGTGGCAGCACAAATGACAGGGCTCTGTGCTGTTCCCCAGATGGGACAAGGATCAACCTCTGCTGCAGCCCCTCTGCTTATCTTGTCCTTTCACCTTAAGCTCTTCATCTATCTGAGTCCTGTTGCAAATGCTGAACTAAACCCTTAATGCCCCTGAGCAGGGATGGAGGGTTAAATCAGATGAAAGATTAGAGTATCTTAGCAGGATATGTGCTTAACTTAGGGTCCTGGGTCTGTAACTAAAGTCTAAAACTCCCCCAGGCAGCTGGCTACACCCCTGGTGGTGCCAAGACTTGCTAAGCAGCTGCCTGTGTGAGCTGCTGGTCCCTGTTCAGTCAGATCTGCGGCTGTCTGCACAAGTCCAGGACACCAGCTTCGTTTGGTGGGTATGCTAACCCATGGGCAAGAGAAGGTGGCACATGAAACACTTTGCAAAACCCTGCAAACCTGAGACAGATGTCTGACCTGCAGTGGGATTCACACAGCCTGTTCCTCCAGACACAGACAGTTTCTTGCTTCTCACCTTTTCAGTCCTCCAGGCACTTTCTGAGGTAGCCACCAAAGCACACGCTTGAGGTGCTGGCAGAAGAGTAAGCTCTGTGCAAGCAGGAAACAGGGTCTGTATATGAGAAGCATGGGAGGTCTGGTTTACAGCACCTTCAGTTTGTACATCCCAGAAAAAATGAAAAAAACAGTAAATAAAACTGTCTGCTTGTTTTGGCTCTGGTGATTGGAGAGTGAAACTAGGTAGTGTGAATTAGTATAATTTAACTTTCATCACTGTCTTTTATAAGCTCTGAAGTTCTGCATCTCATATGACTTACAATCTTTATGAGCTTCATTTGTGATCTCTTTTTAGATGTTGATATATCCATGCTATTTTTAGTCTTGCAGACTATTTTTGGGTAATATCTACAAGACACAGTCTTTTTTTTTTTAGCCAGACTGGTAGCCTAAACTATGCCAGACTCTTCTTTTATACCCTGATTGCTGCAACATCCTTTCTCTGGTTGTGAGACACACGCTCATTGACCCTGAAGCTGCATACACATTTACAGGGCTGCTACAAAAGTTGTTTGCTTGCTGTTTTGTCACTCCTTTCCACTGACCTCCTTACCTCAGTAAGAGAAGAATTCAACCCAACTTACGCAGGTCCATATATATTGTGACTGATGGTATTTCTCTGTTCGTGCAGATGGACTTCTTTGCATGTGCACAGTGGGTGGAGCAACTTTGCTTTGTCCCAGGTTGCTCCAGGAAGGAGCACATGCCTTGGGCCTCACTGAAAATGAACTGCAGGCCATTGAATCACTGGCAATGGCTGTTTGTTTCCAGCACCACCTTTCCTGGTGTCCCAGGGCCCCTGTTGCTGCCGCATCAAGGACATGCATTACTCCTGTGATGAGCAGGAGAGTGAGGAGCCCTGGTGAAAGCCAGCTACCAGGTGCCAGAATAGCCTTGACACCGCCAGAGCAAATTCCTCCCACCCACAGCCTAATTGCTGTGATCTCCAAGTTGCCTCAAGAAACAGGCTGTCAAGGGGAGGCTTTAGGACAAAGGGACTGTTTTTCATTATTCTAACCCATAAATGGCCACTCAGAAACAATCTGCAAATTCAAGCACCCCAAAGCTCCTTCTTCCCTTTTAGATCCTACATAGACTCTTTGTCCTTCATCAGCTCTCCCATCTCTGCTGGGATGTGTGAATTATCTCTGAGGCTTATTTTAAGGAACACTGTGGTACTGATCTGGAATTTTCCTAAGGTGTGTGCCATATATGGAGAAATATTGTAAAGCTGCTCTCTACAAGCACAGATTGAGTTTCACTGATTTTAAACCATCAAACACACCTGCATATCTTTGCATTTAGAACCTTCTGAGCCCATCTCCATTCTTTTCAGGACAAAATACAAGGTGAAATTTCACCTTCAAGGCCATGCCATATTTTCCCATACGTAGATTTTTACCCCTGCAACTTTGTTCTCTTTATCATGCTCCCTTTCACTTCCAGGAGATGCCCCAGGAAACATCTGCTTCCCAGAGTTCCTTAGACCATCTGCAGTCAAACGCGCAATGGCAAATCTGCGGTGCCCCTTGGGCTGGCCAGGCAGTGATACTGCAGGGCTACTGCACTTCTAAGTTGGGATGTCACAGAGTGGTATCACATCCTGCTCAAGTTCTTTGCATGCTTCAAACAAGATTAACTTGGATCTTAGAAATGAAAATAGACATATACAGACTATAAGTTCATGCAGATGTTTACAGAGATTGCTTAGAAAATAAAGATCCCAACCGTAATAAAACTAGTGAAAGAAAATATTCTAGGTTTTTTTTGGTGAATTCTGTTCTCTTACTGTCACACAGAATTTATCTTGCAGGTCATCAATCTATTTTGTTTTAAGATAGTAGTTTCTTTCTGCCCCAACCATATCCTAATATTTGCAGTATACAAAATAAAATAGTTTAAACATTTTAGTTTGTCTGTGCTAGAAAAGGGTATTGTTACAACAATGCAGAAGTAATCATTCACACCTATTGTGCAGACAGCATAAAGACATTTCATAATAGAAGAGCAACTCCCAAGTGAAAACTGGAAAAAATTAAGTGGTATAAGTCACCTCTCTATCATCCAAAGAAGGGATTTTGCCAGCATAAACGAGTTTGGTTACAAAACCTCACAGTTCTTACTGTAATTATTATACTAGGAAAACTTGTAGATCCAGACTGCCTACAAAAACATGACTGTGGCAGCCACCATATCCCAAGGACTTGTTACACTGAAGTCAGTCCAGTTGTAACTCTTTATTTCATTGAAAATTATTCCAAGAATGACTTGGTCCCACTGGACTGGATTCCCTTTCATAACAGGAGCATAACATGCTCTTCTAGTGCAATCACATATTCCAGGAAATATTTAAAAAGGATTTTTTTTTTTAATGGTGGAGGGAGGGAGCATGCAATAAAGATGAATCATTTCTGTATTGGAATTCTTCCACTCCAGTAAATATCCGACCTCCCACCTACATGCTGCCCTCCTTATTTTGCAGGCTTGTGAGATTTTTACAGCTCCAGGTGTCCTATTTTTCCCTCCTAGATAGTGCAACTCAGCCTCACAGCCAACACAACAGCTAACCAGAACTTTTTTTAGCTTGATAAATATATCTGTGTGAAGGCATTGTGTGGCATGTGTGAATCCAAGTGGGGCCAAGGTGAGAGCTGGGCAGCATGCAGCCCAGGGCTGAGGCAGCTCTGTGCCAGGCAGGAGGAACTCTGTCCCTCCCAGCACATAAGCAGGGGGAGCTTTCAGCACATAGGGCACAGCCATGTAAATCCCTCTCAGCTACATGATTTCCCAGCCTCGTATTTTACTTTCCACCTAGCGCTCAGGTGCCTCATGCTGGCCATGCCATCTTACCTGTGGATGGATGGCTTGGGCACCTGGCCTCATACTCAGCCTGTGCTCTTCTCCTTTATCTGGGCTCTTCTATCTGCTCTGTTATGGCTTTTCTAAGCCTGACAATGAGAAATAAAAGCACCATCTTCCCTCCACCAGGAGAAATGAAGCTGTTTCTGAGCTTTGAGGCAGCAAGACACAGGGAATGCTCACTTAAATTGGCTGTCACTGGTGGCAGAATAAGCAGCTGGAATGGTGGTGGCTTTCCTAGGTATTTCAGATACAGCAGAGCTTGGGAAGCTGGAATGGGAGTATACAAAGTACTGTCCCACTCCCACCTCTGCTATTTCTGCCTCCTGTGATGATGTTATGACAGCATACCCAACTCTCCAAGATCTTTTGTCAGCTCCCTGTAACAGCTTGACCATTTCTGTGTTCTCTTGAGTGCTAAGAGCCAGTCCTAGTCCTGGCCTTTTATCCTTGGAGTGGCAAAAGTCAACTTTGCCAGTTCAGCTGGGGAGCCAAGAGACATGGCCTTGGCCAGTCAGACCCAACCAGGTGCCCTGAAGTGCAACATTCCCTGGGTCTGCTCTACCAAGCACCACACAAGGGGTTGACATGTTTTGGTACCTTCACTTATGATCAACACAGATCTGTTTCCTTTTATATTGCAGCATCCTAGGAAAGAACAATAGTCAGTGACTGGACCTCATCTTAAAACTCATTTAATTCAGGCCTTTGCACTTATCAGTCAGCAGTTTTGCATGCAGCCAAGTGATGCTCAGACACCATAGGTGATATGGCCTATCTATGCAGTTTCATGTGGTTCTAGCTTTGACTGTCATTGCTGCTTCTGCTTATGTTTGGGATGCTTTTTAGAGATGGTGCTTCATTGCAGGCTGTGTGTAGCTCCACAGGATCAATGGTGAGGAAAGCCTGTTTCACAGGCTGGCTTCTGGCAGTCATTCACCTGTGGTCGGCTCAGACCTGACTTTGCACTGAATGTGACTCAGAGCGTGTCCCTTGCTGCATTGGGCAGGGTGTAAGCAAGTGCATCTGGGCAAAGCAGGTACAAACCACTGTGTCTTGGGGTTTCCTGGCCATTCATATGTGCAAATGGCCCTCCTCAGGCACCAGGGGATGTGTCACTTGGGGTGTTTTACACTCCCCTGCTTGGGTAAGGGGAGTTTGCTTTGACATATCGTGTTGAAAGCTTCAAGTGGTTTAGGAGTTGCTTCACACGCAGCTCAGCTGTCACAGCTCAGCAGTAGCTGCCTCCAGGGGAAGGGCAGAGTGGGAAGTGAAGCGCAGACACCCTACAGCTGTAGGACTCTACCTGTGCAACTCTGCCTTTGGCTGTTTTGTAAAACAGTGCAAAGTTTATTCATTTCCATGTCTGCCCTGTGCACAAATTCCTGATTTGTTAAAAGCCTGCTGGTTATTCTCCTTCATCTCTTACATGCAACTACAGTTTATTCTAATTTGGTGCTTGGAAAACTCTTGTCATTCAAATTACACTAGCAGAAGGTGAAAGTAAGCAAGGAGGAAACAAGGACAGCTGCATATATTCCATGTGGGTAGATTACTTGTTCTTTTCCTATGGAACCACTGTGGATGTTTTTCTTACTTTAGAAAAAAACATAAAAAAGGCAAAAAAACTCCAACCACGAACCAAGCCCCGACCTCTGGCTAGCTACCAGCTTCAGCTACACCAGACATACCCAGCTGTATGCACGTAGCTGAGTGATGCCCTCCCAGAGCAGGGCACATTCCAGGAACTTGTCTCTTTGGGATTAACTGTCTCTTTCATCAGCTTGGCTTGGACTACTGTTGCTGTTGATCATGCAATGCAAATCTTTCTGAGAAAGACTCTCAGGCTATTGATTACAAAACACAGCCATTTTGACAACCACCACTCAGGATCCAACCCTTGATGCTGTGGGCTGTTGTTACCAGAGACAGGAACTGTATTATTGATCCCAGTCAAATATGAAAATATGCATTCTTTGCACTACGCAGTGTTGAATATCTAGGGAAGCAAGATGAAAATCATCATTTATGTCACTTGGGGGAAAGAGCTCTGCCAGAACGAGGGTGGATGTACTTTATCTAACATCCTATCTAACATTAGTGGCTGAGAGCAGCAGGCAGGGGAATTACAACACTTCTTCTTGTGAAACACCATGCAAGTAGCAGAAGTGTGTGGATTTGTCCACACCTCAGTTTAGGTGTCTAAATGAAGCACCAATGTCAGGAGCAAAGTTGTCCTGGGCACTTCCTCAGAGAGAGATGTGTTAAGATTTTAGGAGGGATAAATTGCTTTCTGCAGGCACCTCCCTCTCTCTTGACCACAAAAGACCGCAGAGAACTGCACTATTCACCTCCTCACTGGCTGCAGCAAGGGAGCAGGGTGGCAGAAACACTGCCTGAAGGGAAGATACTGCTATTGTTTGGGGCCTCTCTTAAGGAAGGGAAGAGGGAAATTCTAAATTATTGGCTCAGGATTCCTCTGATTGGGGGACAGCCTCAGCCAGCAGTAGTCAGCATGTACAATAGATCCTGTTATCTCCTGCCCAGAGGTGTGCTCTGGATTGTGCTGGGACAGTCCCCATGAGGTAAGAACCTCCTGTGATGCCAACCCCAAGCTCTGCTGATTTACAGTAGGATGAAAATAGCCCTCAGAGGTTCCACACTGAAGTGAAAGGTCAGTCAGACTGGGACATCAGGGCCAACATACAAAGGAGTGGGCGAAATAGCTACTTTTCAGTCTTAAGTGCAGGAGCTCTGCTCTAAAGATAGAGTGCTGAACTATTTCTTGTGACATTTGTTTGTCCCATCTGCACAGGAACAGGTTCACTTCTGAATGCTATCACCATTAGCACAGGTACTGGGCAGTTTTGAGAAGCTTTGGGTCCAGGCCAGGATTGTACTGTAGGAACAGAAATTTAAACCAGCCCTGTCCCATATTCCCTGCCTTCCAAAAGCTTGCTCACAGTGTGTTCCCTGTTAATGCTTTCTGTGAAAACTGGCAAGATCCCCTTGTCAAAACCCAGGGGACTCCTGGGTTCCAGTAGAGCTGACATTCACATGAGCTGCAGCTATGGGCAAGTCCTGGGCACCTACTTGATGCCAGCATGTGCAAAGGAAAAGTTAGCTTTAACCTTCCCAGGAGACCCTGCTTTCCTGGGGTGCAGGGGACACCCTGCAGGTACCCACTCCTTCATCTGGCTGCAGAAAGCTCCTGCCAGCAAGGAGGGAGAGTAGAGGTGGGGTGGCTTCAAGCAGTATTTGGAAAAGTTCCAGTTCTTGCAAGGCCAGTACAATGCTGAATAAAAAAGGTGGGTGGTTTAGAAAACCTGGCATGGCCAGCAATGACAAAGTGACAAAGGGCATTTTCCTCGTGGTCAGCCTCAAGGTTGGAAAGGAGGAGCAGGTGCAGCTGCATGTCAGAGTGGTGGATGTTGTGCAGAGTGGTGGTGAAAGTGTGCATTACCATGATCACATAGAAAGCCAGTCCCCAAGAGATGATCAATGGCTTTGGGGGGGTCTAAGGTGCTCCAGATGAGTTGGTATGATTGACAGAGCTTACAGTCCTATTGCCTGACCCTAACTCTCCTCTCCAAGGATATTTTGCAGTCCAAAAATATGAAAGAGCACTTCTGTGGTGGTCTTTAGCACCTGACTGTCTGCTGTAGTTAACATGCTGTTTTTAAAGTAGTTTGGTCCAGAAAAGATAATGTTAAACTTTTCAAAATACACATTTATTTCCCCCTATGGGGAAAGGCCCTATGGATGTGTAGCCATAACATGGATAATCATCAATAGCTGCGTGCCTCCCCTTCCTTCTCCTCTCCCCAGGAGCCTGTGTGCCCCTCTCTTTCAACTGCAGTGGTGCGTGTGGTTTGGACAGAGCAGGTGCTGGCTCGGGCAGGTCCCCACAGACACTTGTGCTGCCACAGCCAAGAGCAGGGCACGCTGCAGTGCTGGGGCAGGGGCAGGCACACTGCACAGGGGCTCAGCAACCTGCCTGCCTCAGAGCCTGCTCCTTTCCTGTCGCCGTGTTGGAGGAAGCACCTGGGCTGGAGAAATCAGCTGTTTAACTGCTGCCTAAGATCAAAATGAAGAACACCTCTGGAAAACTGGCAGCTGGAGAAATAGAAGAGGATTTTGTATTTTGAGCACCACTGTGAGAAAAGGGAGTGACCTTCCCTAAGGGCTGGGAGACAGAGGTTCAAAGATTTGCCTCTCAAGTGTGTGCAACCAGTGAGACGCCTGCTTGTGTAAGACCAGAGTTGAGGAACACCCTCCTGGAACAACATCAGCAACTGCTGTGAGGACAGGAGCAAGAACAGAGATGGGAATTGATTTCTTGGAGCACTGGCCTGGGTCGCTGCAGGCAGCCTTGCGGTAGAGGTTCTTTGGAAATTAAAGAGATCTCATACCAAAAAGCAGCAACATTTGCTGCTGTCCTCTTCTGTGGGTAGGCTTTTTGGTCATGCCTCTGGCCTGTTTCCCACAGTGTTTGTGGTGAGGAATCATTAGCTCACTCATCCTTTGCTTTGCTGAAGTTCTTTCAATGTTTTATAGAACAGGCTGTCTATTCCCTGTAATGTTCCTGGGTATGTCTTCATAGCACCTGTTCCAGTTTGAGAGCTTTCTGAAAATAGATCTAACTGGAATGGTATACAATATTCCAGATGAAGTTTCTCTAGCGTCTTTTCCACAATGCTATTAGAATAATTTCTACTGCTTTTCTGTCTGATTTTTACTACACCATTTGACTCTATTTGTATAATTTCATCTCTGAGAGATTTCTGCCTGTGATATCTGTAACTTTTTGCGTACCAGTAATACCCTCCAGCTGTCTACTGTTGACAGATTTCATCACAGATCAGTCATGTTTCACAACCCCCCTGTTTTTTTTTTTTTTTTTTTTTTATTTTATTTTAAATATCTAAACTGTCAGTAAAAATACTGAAAGTCCTAAGACTGGTACTTGTGGAACCCCCTCATCCCAGCACAGCACCTGTCCAACGCAACTTGTCTTCTTCCCTTTGGGCAGTTCCTCACTGCTTTACAGTTTGCTGTAATCTCCATCTTCTCCAATTT
Organism: Dicaeum eximium; assembly: GCA_013396995.1. Classification (NCBI taxonomy): domain Eukaryota; kingdom Metazoa; phylum Chordata; class Aves; order Passeriformes; family Dicaeidae; genus Dicaeum; species Dicaeum eximium. The sequence continues at coordinate 2,908,830 of VWZP01008818.1, read as the reverse complement.
GCCCTTTAATCACCAAAGTTGTGATTCAAATCACACTGAGTCAAATGCTTTGCTGAAATCCAATAGTTGAGACAGACTATGTTACCTCTGCCTAAAGAAGGATTGAGTTAATCACATCTAAGAAAGGTAATTGCTTAGTTTGGCATGATGTAGTTTTAAAAGACCCATCTTGCATTTTATCCTGTTTCCCAGATACTCATTACATACAATTTGTTGTTATTCATTCTCTAAATTTGTTCTAAAGCTCTTGATATGTAGCTAGTGGGTAATCTAGTGAGGACATGCTCCATACACTTTCTTGTAAATCAGATGCAGGATTTTTGTGTGGCAGACTTAATATGCTGTATCTACTTGTGCTTTCATCAGCTTTTAACATGGTCTAGTTTTAACTCTTATTAGTCAGGTGAGCACTTGCTCATGAAGGTGTAGGCAGATTCACTGACCTTATTCAGGACTGTCCATACAGGCTTTATGTCTTTTCACGCATTTTACACTTCAGTTCTCAGGTTGTCCACTGTGTGAATGCTTTGTGCCTTCAGGCTCTTGGGAAAATGGGTTGTAAAATTTGTAAAGAGTTGCTTGGCTGACTGTAGAATATAAAATTAGTGTTTGAAAAGAGAGAGCAAGACGGCCAGGGTAAATGCAGTTTCTCCTTGGAGTCACTCAAGTTTTTTGACAGCTGCAGTGTTGCAGGAGCAACTCAATGTCATGGGAACATGGGAATTTGTTTTCATCAGAGAGTTGCTTTCCCTGCCAAGCTGGCAGCAGCTATAGATGAAGCCTTAACAGGGAAACACTTTCATACTGCCTGTGCTAGGCGGGGAGTTCTCCACAAATGACTGACAGAATAGTGACCTTCACCTTCTGATCTTCTTCCATCTTCTCACTGCCCTTGTTGTATTTTGAGGTTTTTTTAATTTTATTTTCTGCTTACCAAGATGCTGGAGGGCAGTGAACACAGGGATGTCTACGGATTTGCACATTGCAAGGGCAGAATTCAAAAGGTGAGAAAAACAAGTATTGTGTAATGCTCAGTTTTCCAGCTCAACAAAGCTAAGGTTTCCTTCAAACCTCAAGCTGTTTCCTACAACCATTCTGAGGATCATCCCCACAGCCTGCTCTGAGGTGTGGGATATCCTGGAAGAAGTTAGTTTTTAGTTTTGATCCTGAATCAAGCCTCTGTCATTTATGGGCCAAATGTCTCTATGAGTTAGGTGATCCACTGTGTTTTGTCCACCACAGGGAGGGGAGAGAGATTCCTTGAGGTTAAGTGTGTAACAACCCTAGGTTAACAACCCTAGAGGGACACAGCCCAAGATAAGAGTTAGAGGGGACACTGATGGCCAGCCCAGTGATAGTGTTTGTTTTTGCAAGTGTTGGAGGGTGTGTTCCCCAGACATGTGAAGAAACAGCAAAGAAAATACCTGTTTGCAAGGGTGAAAGGGAGGTCAGTGAGATGAGCATTACAATTATTTGCTAGTATGGGCTCCCTCGATGTTCTCTCTATACAGTAGGATATAGGCACTAATAGGCTGGAAAAAGATAGCCACGACCCTGTGGATTTAGAAATACCCTGATACACTCTCTGCTTTTTAAATTCTATTTCAAAATTCTTGCAAACAGACTAAAATTTCTCTGCCATGGATATTTCTGGGCTGGTCAAAGCACAGTAATTCATGTTTTGAAGTGTGCTGTCTACTTGTACTAGAGATATTGCTGTCATATATCTGGTTGAATCCACTTCTCATGCTGCCAGGTATATAAGGCAGACGTCTATCATCACCGACCAGTGTTGTCCCAGACCAGTCCCCGAAGATGTTCGAGCTGCTGACTTGCGATGTTGCTGCTTTAGTCATTATTGGGTTTCCTCCTGTTCCTCAGGGTCACCGGCTCTTCTTTCCTCTTCGTGTTGAAACAGGGCTTGCTGAAGGACCTGGTTATCAGGCACTCTCAAAACACGGCCAAGGTCAGTCTGTTTTCTCCACGGTACTGTTTGTACAGCTGTGGGTAATCATGCAGGCTCTGAAATCTCAGCATTCCTTTGGCTCCCTGGCTGCTTTATGATCACTGTCCCCCCGCAGGCATCCGCCTTGAAAGCACTTTGATTTCTGGGGAGTAGACATGTTCTTCCAAGCCTTCAGCTTGTACAGGTGTATGTGTAATGTATATTTAATAAGAGTGGCTCAAAAGGACTTACAGGGAAGCTTAGCATTGATACTGATGACTTCCATATGGGATGTATTCTTGCCATGGGAACAAAGGAAGTATTTCACCCATTTTGATATCACGTTCTTGGACCAGTGAGTAGAGATATGCATGTCATCTATACGTATCTTCAAAAGACCTGTGCTCCAAGCTTACCCTAATTTGTTCATTACCCTTACATAGCCTGTGATAAACTTAGAAACCACTAATAGAGGCATTTAAAAGTAATTACAATTAACGTTTCAGTTATTACAGTTTTCTAAACAAGTATTGATTCTCTGGGATTTGTTGGAATAGGTGGATTTTCCTGGAGGACAGAAAATAAAAAATTAATGCTGACTTTTTATAGGTGATTTTTTAATATAAATGCACATAAAGCCTTTATTAATTTGCACTCTGGGGCCTTCACACTGTGACAGAACTATAAAATGCTCAGTCTGTAATGAGTACAGTTTTAATATGATTTCAGTTTTCCAGGTCAGAGCTGATCATACAGCACAGCACTCAGGAATAGCAAGGCCTGAATTTTGGAGACACCTGCAGAAGCAGGTCTCAGCCTGTAACCAAGTCACAGCTTTGGCATATGTATGAAAGTTTCCATGAGGAGGTTTTCAATCCTCAGTGTCTTCAAGGTCATCACCCATGACACAAAATGACACTGTTAGACTACTACCTCTTCTCCAGCTCATTTCGAATGAACAAAAGTCTGTAAAACAAGTATACTTCCTCTACTCATCTTTAATCCTTTGTTTTGATGTGGCTGTGTCAAAACCCTCCCCTGAGACCAAGCAGAAAAATTCTGGTTTCTGTGCCCGGACTAACACAGATTTACCTTTCTGCAGAGTACGAGAAGACTCACAAGCCTCCTGTGGCACAGGGGGCAGCAGACAAAGCCTATCATTGTGATGCCAAAATATTGTTCCAGAGCACCCTGGTATAAAAAGGCAGAATTAACTCTGTTAGCATTTAAACAACCAGGTGAGACCTGTCAGTACTAGTCACTGTGACCCACTTGAGCAGAAGAAACTTGGATGAAAGCAGCCACTAGGTGTGGGAAGGTGAAGGCTATGTAGGAAAGGAGATGGAAGACCACCAAGATACTCTCAAGCAAAGGCTTCTTCAATACAGGTCTGTAACTGGTGCCCCCATTCTTGAACCCCCATAATATGGCTAGCTTAACAATGCCAGCTCAAAAGGCAAATGGCCATTCTCTGTGACCAAACTGGTCATGTATCAGTCTCCTTTCCCTTCCTTATCAGGTCTGGAAGGTCCCATCCAGCAGACAGAATTCCTCTCCCTCTTCCCCATCAGCCTCAAGGTTCCTGGGCCCTGGGCTCCCTTCCTTACCAGCCTTGAAGGTCCCAGGCACCCAGGTTGTGATAACACCATCACAAAACAGGGAGGTGTGGCAGAACACAGAGCACTGTCTATAAAATCAAGCAGTTATGAGACCAAAGTGGGATGTAGACCACAGTTGCTACTGGACAGCAAAACCCATGAGCTCCCAGTGGTCAGGGATACTTCCACCATCATCTGCTTCTCCCAAGTTTTGAGTGATCCATATTTTCCCACATTTTTATTCTATATTATGATTATTATATTGGCACCACAAGCCAAGTATTAAGATTTGACCCATTCTGCAGAGCATCCAAGTGATTAAGAACTGTAAGCCAACCTGTGATACAAATTTTGTGCTAAGCTACCTAGAAAATTATGATATGCTGATTCTAAGTATAAAAATCCTGTTCTTTTCTGGCACTGAATTGTGTTTCTGGTTCTGAATTGTGTGCTATGCCAATCATAAAATTTTGTTTAAAAAATAAAGCTTTACTTATAATTACAACTTTGTGTCGTCACCCTTCCACCCCATAGTGCTGGGTGACAAAACAGCTTTCATGTAAAATCTTTTCTGGCCCAGCTGGGAGTAAATCACTTAGAAGAAGCTGCATACAAATACCTGGTGCAGCTGTAGCTATTTTTTAGCAAGGGAAAAGATTTATTCTGGTGTAAGTATATCAAATAGCTCATTCTCCAGTCTAATAAAAAGCAACAGATGGCTCTTCAGCTCTGCATTGTGGAATGGGCCTCCTAAGTGGAGTGGCCAACCACAGAAAAAACAGAGTCTGATGAAGTCACAGAAGGTCCCTAGTAGTACCAACAGAGCTATGCTCAGGGGACACAATCTCCATTTCCCCCTATAATCACCATGGACTCTCCACAGGCACCAGCTGCTAATGTTAGTGTTACAAAAGCCAAAGGGTTTTGCACTGAAGCATGTAGGAGGTGTTTAGTTTGTTTCTTTATCCTGCAGAACAAGGGGAGCTTCTTGTTGGGGTTTGGAGTCTGTCATTGGGAGTGGTTAATGTGAGGTGTGCAGGATAGCTTATGCAGGGAAGGTTCCCCTAACCTGTCATTTCTTGTGTGGGTGTGTTTTGCCCTGGAGCAACCTTAACTGCTTTTTTAACAGAACTCTTTGGTGGGAATTGTTAGGAAAGCATTTCTCTAACTACCTAAGCCTTGCTGTGTTTTTTTGGCCCTACCTATACCACAGCATAAAATATTCTGTACATTGGGAATTCTCAAGGCTTGATAGTCATCTCAATGGCACCCAATTTAAAGATAATTATTCCTGATTTACATAGGCATGAATAAGAGCTTTTCCATATATAATATAATATATTGCCTCTCTCAGATGTAGACACAAAGGCCATTCTCAGATTCCTTCTCATAGAGAGTTAAGTGCAGATGAATCAGATTAACTCCTCTGCCAAGAGCCATTGCTTCCAAACTGCAGCATTGGAGAGGACCAAGAGGGTGAAGGAGAATATGTTTGTGGCACTGCAGTGCAGGGGCAGCAGGGGGTCCTGCAGGCTGTAGGAACTGAAAAGCATCTGAGATTCTTTAAGGCTGATATGGTTCAGATGAGACACCTAGGCATGCATACCAAAAACAAACAAACAAATAACAACAACAACAAAAAACCAAACCAAGCAAATTCTGCTGTTCTGTAATTGGATTTATCTTTTCTGATGAGAGCCACACCCTCAGGTTCCCTTATTTTTCTGACTCCCAAAGCTGAAAGAAATGTTTCAGGTTTTCTTTGTTTGCAGCTCTTACTCCACCAGCATATTTTCCAAAACTACAACACATTAATAACTTTAGCTCTTATATTTTCTCTGTCCTGCCTCCATGCTGTGGCAGAAAAGCCCAGCATTTAACAACCAAGCCAATCTGGAGCAGCCAGAAATACAAAGGATCATATCATTTCAGTTAGCCTTTGCAAGGGGCTCAGACACAGAGCAGGGGACGGGAGAGATGAAGGAGAAAGGTTAATTTCTGCATTTCACTTCTACTGCATTATGGGTGTTGGTGTTGATGCAAAATAAAGATATTCTCACCTTGAATTCCTCCAAAGCAATTCTTTAATGTGGTTGCCTCAGTAGAATGAAATCTTTATGAAATAGCCAGCACACCCACCCAGACATAAGCCAGGCACTAACTGTTCATGTTTAGAAACAAACTTTCCCCATGGGTACATTATTCACAGCCGGTCACTTGCCAGTTTTCCCTTGGAAGATATAAACTAAGCATTAGGAATAAAGGCGATGCATAGTTTGATCTCTTTTTTTTTTATTTTTCCCAGATGGATGTTGCAGCAAATCTGTGGGTTCTCTCTGTCCTTTTTTCCACTCACTCGTTTACAAGTCAGCTAAATAGATTGTGTATTCCTAAAGTCTTCCTGCTGATCCATTCAAAGACTGCACCGTGGGGTATTAGCACTTGGATCCTGAAATCTCAAATTCTACCAGCAATAAAATATTCACAGCTTTCAAACCTTATTCCAGGAAATGAGGAAATCATCCTCCTGATCCATCCTGCCACTGCTGTGGGCATCTCTGTTGCCTGAGAAACATAACAGGTTGTTGTTATAACAGCTAGAGACCAGCTGACCTCCCGCTTCCTTTCGTCAACCAGCTGCAAAACTCCTCGGTCATGGAACAGTCTCAAATTGAACATCTGACCCCAGTTTATGCAATTCCCCTGTGACTGTTTCATAAGCTTTTTGTCACTTCACTTCACTCAATTGTTTGTGGAAAGCATTCACAGTTACCCTGGCTAATGGGAACGCTTCAGTGTGACAGCTTGCCCCGTGGCTAAGCCCTCCATCTCCAAGGCAACCTCACAATCTTGCTCTAAGAGTACTACACCATGTCATGAGTTAAAATGAAACCCAAAAAGATATGCCAGGATAATTCCAGCTCTAACTATCCATAGTGCTATTCTGCTTTAGCAGAAACTTTAGGAGACATTCCCAGGTTGGCTATTTAAACATGCGAGGGCACCACAAAGATAGCATTTGTCTCTAAAGCTATACAAGACATACAGGGGCATGAAGAGCTACAACATGAGCTCTGCCAGGGATCCCAGGGATCTTAAACAGTTTCCACAGAGCTACATCGAAATTATTGAGGGCAGAAAGAAATGGTAATTTCATGTGTCTGACAAATCTTCTGGGTCCGACCTCTGTGCAGCTCCATTACTTGAAGCTGGAGGTGTTGAAACAGCCTCACTAGTGTGGTTCTTGAGCTGGACCCACCACACTCCTCTGTCTGCCCTTCACAGAGTTCAGCTGAGTCAGTGTTAAACTGACTTTTACAGAAAGGAGCATTCCTTTCCCGCTCCCTTGAGTGCCATTTCAAGGTGGTCTCTGCTGATAGTACTGCAGAGGACCAGAAGCCTCACTGAAGGACATCGTGTAGGAGTGTTACTGAAGCAGGTCATTGCTCAAAGCAGCAGGATTCAGGGATAAAATGAATGGAGAAGTTCCAATCCCCTACAGTGGTTGTTTTCAGTTGGTTTCCCCCTTCAGAAAGGCACAGATCCTGTCTGGTCTATGCACTCGTGCACTGTCCTCACAACTCTGAGTCTTGGAAAACATTTCTTTCCCATGTGAGAGTTACCAACCTTGTCTTAGGATGTGGAGCACAGTCATGTGCAACCCATATACAACATCTTAGTGTGACCTTAAGTCTCTGAGAAAACCTTGCTGGTTTGTTGTTAGCTTGTTTGGGGGTTTTGCCCTACCCTAAATCCTCACAACTCCTTTCTCCTACCAATTCCTCCTTCAAAACGTTGCTGTTCCACCTTCACACTTGTGGAGGTGCAGGTGCCATTCTCTTCAGCATAAAGAACGCAAAACTGTAAGGGGAGGGGAAAAGGTTTAAATACCAGCTAGAAGAAAATGAAAAATATTGCAACTAACCTGTTACCAAAGTGGTTTAACACTGCCACATTAAGTGGATTGTTTCAGAAGAAAAACCCCAACCAGTTCTTTTTCACAACAACATCCTGCTGAGGTCAAACAAGTTGAGTATCTCAGTGCACGTGCAAAGTGTCACTAAATCCAACAGAAATCAGCTGAACACCTGGCCTTCACTCCCTACAATTGCCTGAAAACTCTCCACTGCTGGGAAGCATTCAAAAGCAAGCACTCTTTCCACTCTCCTGTGACATCGATATAACCAAAACAACTCTGCTTTTTGTCCAAAGAGCTGCCAAGAACAGGGAAATAGCACAGTTAAAAAAAAAAAAAAAAGGGCATGTGTTTCCAAAAGCAGTTTTGTACATCTTCTAAAACAAAAGGCTGTGCCTGAATGTGTGCAGCGATAACACTGACACAAATCATTTCATGTCCTGATTTTGCCCCACAGAAAGCAGAAATCTCCTGTGCAGCTGGTAGGGCAGCAATCAAGCTGTTGCACAACTCAATATGCAGATCAGGCCTGAGGAAGTTCTGCCGGGATCCTCTTTGTCCTCTGTTTTTCAAGTGTGATTGAAATCTGTTTTCTCAGATTAGGAAATTGGAGAGAGGTTTTATGTTACACTTCTGAATAATTTTGAACACTGCCTGACAGTCACGTGTTCTCAATAGTTGAAAATACCAGGTTTGAGCTACTCCTCCTTGCCTGCCTGTAGACTTTAAAGCTCACTGTCAAAGTTTTACTCCTCTGCTGTCTGAGTTACGTGATTTACTGTCCTCCTGAATCTGTTGATGGATTCACCTGATATTCAAGTTTGTCAAAAGCTGTCTTTGTTTATTTGTAAAATGCAAAAGACCTGATACTGGGCTAGTGTCCCTGCTCTTCCAGAACTCCCAAAGGCTGGGCTCTGCTAACTTTGGACTCTGAAGCATTTGCATTTCACAGCTGGGCTTATCTGATTTCTAGTAAGGTGCAAGTTCCACCCAAAAATTTTTCCTTACTCAGGATGTTTATAATCACTCCTGGAGGCTCTTTCCCTCTGTCAAATCAGATCGACCAGTTGACCAACAGATTAAAAAATTATTAAGGGTGGGGAGGAAGGACAGGCACACACGCACACCCACACACAAAGGCTGCAAGCACTCCGCCTTTGTGCTCATATGAGCTTTGTTTCCTCGGGAATCCAGCTACTAAAACAGGCAACAGCTGTGACAAGAAATGAGATCTAGCAGCAGAGCAGCAAGACTGATGATTTGCAAACCTTTTGATTTGGGGATTTGCAAGACCCATCCCTATTTTAAACACATCGGAGGAATGCATCAGGATGCATGTGTAGGGAAGTATGAATCTAGCAGGCAAGCAGACTTTTTGTAGCTCATCATCATAAGAAGTGAAGCCTCATCAAGAGCCCTCTGTGCTGGGAAATATCTACAGTGTGCATCCATCTCCTTCGTGCTCAGTCCTGCAATGTGTCCTGAGAACACTCACACTGTCTCCAGTAGAGGAAACATAATTTTTACCAGGCCTGACTAAACATTGGATGCAAATAACCTGGCTTTGGGAATTTGCCTCCTCTGTACCAGCAGCTACATCTGCTGCTTCTCAGATTTCTTTTCCTGCTATCAGGTGGCTTCACTATCAGATGTTTTCGGTGTAGTTAGTGTCTCCGATTCCCAGCCCCTGTCTCAGTGTCAGTTTGCCATCCTCCCTGGCCTCCTTCCCTTGGGACACCACGTGCATGGGCACGAAGGGGAGAAAGGCGGCAACTGGCGCTGCGCTGGGCGTGTGCTCCCGTTCATCCTGCCTGGATCTTGACATGCCAGGGAGGAAAGGGCACTAAGGAGACAGGAGCGGACCGGCAGCAAGCAGAGGACACAGTCTCAGGCTGTGCCAGGGAAGGTTTAGGTTGGACGTGAGGAGAAATTTCTTCACAGAAAGAATGTCACCATTGGACATTGGGATGGGCTCCTCGGGAAGGTGATGGAGTCACCATCCCTGGAAGTGTTTAAGACTGGACGTGGCACTCAGTGACATGGTCTGGTTCACATGGTGGTTTTCAGCCATAGGTTGGACTCGATGATCTCAGATCTTTTTTAACCCAACTGATTCTGTGATTCTCTGGAAGCACCGTGGTCCTGATACGCCAGGGAAGAAAGGGGCAGTAAGGAGTCAGTCGGGGGGTGAGGAGAAGGCAACACGGCAGCCGATTTGTGCGGGTCTCGGCTGAGGAATGTCGCTGGATTTCTGCGGGTCCAAGCCGAGGACACCCGCTGCCCGGTGCCGGGACACGGCGGCCACCGGCGGGACCGCGGGCCCGCAACCCCAGAGCGCCCCGGCCCCGCTCCGACCGCGCCGCCGCCCCGCCCGGCACTACATCTCCCGTCGTGCCGCGGGCGCTGAGGCCCCACCGCGGGGTCGCACACGAGCTGCCCACGGAGTCGCCTTCTCGGAGGCGCGGCGCGGTCGCGGCGCTACCACGATTTCGCGGGCAGCAGCGTCCGAATCACGCTCCGCGCCGCCACCACTCCGCACCGCGCCTCCCGCGCCGCGGGCGGCGGGCCGCGCTCCTTCCGCCTGTGCGGCGTTTCGCCGTCTGGCACCCCCTGGGCGCCCCTCCATGGNCGTGAAACCCGCACGGGGAGAGGCCGCTCCTTCCCGGGTGTCACTGACCTGCCCTTCGTGGGTACCCTGCCTTCCCGCTGGGGCTGCACGGGTGCGCCAGAGAACATGGAACATGGCTATTGGGGTCTGCATCCCTGGGGGGGGAAAGCAGATGCCACAGGAGGAAGCTCAGTGTGTGAGGCTGGTAAAGCACTTGTGCTGACTATTCAGTATAGGGTGTGTGTTTGTGCACATATAAATATATTTATGTATGTATAAAATATTATGTGTATAGCATAATATATATGTGAAATACATATTTTTGCATGTTAGTTTACAACTAACTGCTCTGCCGCCTGTGTGTTAGTTTAGCCCTGGCAGTCACAGAATCAGTCACAGAACGGGTCAGGCTGAAGGGACCACACGGGGTCATCTGGTCCAAGCTCCCTGCTCCAGCAGGGTCATCCCAGAGCACCTGGCACAGGGTTGTGTCCAGATGGTTCTTGGACATCTCCAGTGAGGGAGACTCCACAACCTCTCAGGACAATCTGCTCCAGTGCTCGGTCACCTGCACAGTGAAGTTCTCCCTCGTAGGCAGGAAGAATGGAACTTCCTGTGCATTGGTTTCTGCCTGTTGCCTCTTGTGCTATTGCTCGGCACCACCGAGAATCACACAGACCTCCCTTCAGCACTCTTTCAGGGGCTGCATTTAATGTTGTCAAGGGCTACAGGATAAACAAAACCCTGAACTCATGTCCAACAGAAAAGAAAGAAAAAATTATTTTCAGTTTCCTTTTTAAGAAAGTAGCTACGCCCACTTCTTGTTTTGGTTTGGGATAATAAACAATTAAGCGGAAACATTTTAAAATCCAGTGTTCCCTTGGTTCTTCTTTTAAGGAAGTTGAGAGAACTCCACGTATTCAAAAGGTATGCCTGTATTCAAGTTTGCACATGAGTGACACAGTGAGTTAGTCCAAGGTGAAGGATAAAAGGAACAAACAATACAAGGTGTAAATTGGGAGTAAAACATAGTCCAAAAGAGATGAGTTCTGGATGTGGGTCTGAAAAGAAGGGTTAAGGAAGAGGCAGACGGAGCAGTTGAAGTGAGCAGCTACATTCAGAGAAGAAACTGGTTAATGGGCAGAGTGTAAGGGCCTAAGAAGTTACACTGCAGGAGCTAAACCTATATATCTGAATAGGGGTAGTCTGCTTAAATTGTGCCTTATGTCTTTTTCTGGTTACTGAAGACCCGTGACATAAATCACAGTAACAAAAAATTGCAGGTTTATTGACTAATTTCAATCTCAGTATTTAAAATAGCTGGGGGGGAAAAAAAAAGGAAGGAAAAAGAAAGGTCTAATCCTGTAGGTTCTTGTTCACACAAGGATTTCCATGCAACCATTCACTTAAAGCAAAAAAAACATAAAAGGGTGTGAAGACCTAAAGACCTTACAAAGAAAAAGGCTTAGGTTCCTGCCACGCTCATCCATTGATAGGGATTTTTTTCCCCCTAATTTTCACTAGCAGTGTGGTAAAAAAGTAACATGATAATATGAAGCTGGTGTCAGTTGATAATAAGGTTCATCCAGTCACCTTATTCTGTCCCGTAGAATATGACTGCTGTCAGGAATGCTCTGAAGACAGCATTCTGGTGCTCCTTATGCTCTGGCAAAACTATTTTTAATTTTTTTTTTTTTTTGGTGTCTATCCTCTATTTAATAGGATCAGGTGGGTTCAGAAAACGAAAGCATGACAATTTTCCACATGGTCAAAGAAGAGAAGAAAAAGAGAATGTTAATCCACCTTCAGCTTTGATGTCGTCTTTTAAATGTAAGTAAGCATTTGGAAAACCAGATTTTAAAAATATGGTGTAGAAATTGCTAGGAAATTATTAGTGGAATAAACCAGCTCTCTCGGAGGGAGAAACTTTAAACTATTTGGACTCATAATCTCTACCTTTAGAGCTTATTGTTCTGCATTTTGTGCAGTGAAGTCCTGGAGTGGGATTTTGCATAGCTCTGCCTGGTTCATGACTTGCTCCTGTTTCCATCCCACCTGCTGCTCCCCCTGCCCTCCTCACTTGTGCTGGGCCTGATGCTGAGCAAACTGCACAAGTGTTCAGCCAGGCTAAAGGTGGCCGGGCCCTTTGGTGACAGAAAACTGTAGGGTCTGCAGAGGTGTAATACAAAATCTGAGATACAGGGGCAACAGGAAGAGAACCTTTGGGACACTGAGGAGGCTCTGACCTTGGCTGTGATGCACAGATGATTAAGCTACTGAAATGTAAATCTGGATGCATTGTTTTAAGAGTTGGTAGTTGTTTACACCTGCACTTTTTAAAAAAGAACCCTTCAACTAACTAATATAGGCCTTTATGTAGTCATTTCATTCACTTTGAATGCCTTTAAAATATTAACATATATTTGAAATTCTTTAAATAGGCAGATGCAAACTTCCCTTCAGCCAAATTGTTTTTATAGGATTTGTCACCAAACCAGATTTAAACTCCAGTAAATTTAAATTTCTCATTAGACAGCCCCTAATGAAGCAAAGCTGACCTTCGTAAATGAGAAACCTCGACTGAAGAAGGAAGGAGATTTGAGATGGGGAACAGATTAATTCTTGTAAAATTTTCCCCATGCCAGATATATTTATGAAGCTAGGAAGGGTGAAATATAAGCTGGCTGGCTGCTTTAGATGGTTAATGTGTACTTCAATGTCATATAACTTCCTGGCTTTTTTAAAAATGGGTGTTTACATTTTTCTGTGTAAGTCAGCTTGGCAGATGATTAACCATGACCCCTGAACTTTGTCTAGAGAAGCTGTGGCTGCCCCTCTCTGGAAGTGTTCAAGGCCAGGTTGGAGGGGGCTTTGAGCAAACTGATCTAGTGGAAAGTGTCCTTTTGGAACTCAGTGATCTTTAAGGTTTCTTTCAACTAAACCACTCTATCATTTATATAATTTATATTGAATATTGTATATACTCTTGCTCTTGAATTGTGTAGAGCAAGTGTACTTTCAACTTCAAGTTTTCACTGTCATGAATATCAGTTTGTCATAAAGTTGCTATTACTTCCACTTCAAAACAGCTTGTTTCCCTCCCTACTCATGAGATCCATTCATCTATGTTTGGTTAATTTCAGAAAGAATTTAAGGGACATGGTTTCTTCCAAGTTTTATAAAGATCCACTCTGTATTTATTGCAGAAGTGTTTAGTGCAATACAAGTGCACCAAGTGCACTGCCCCAGAGAAAGATGCTGGTGGTCTTTGTCTCCGTGTCAGACACAAGCATTAGGAACAGGTATGCTCCAGATGGTTTATAAGTGAGCAGGTTGTGTAAGGTGAACCAGTTGTGCCCTATTTCTGTCTATGTTGTCTGAATCTAAACAACTTCATCATAGCATCACAGACTATGCTAAGTTAGAACTGATCCATCAAGATGATCGAGTCCAACTCCTGGCCCTGTGCAGGACATCCCAAGAATCACACCATGTGCCTGAGAGTATTGTCCAGTTGTTTATTGAGCTCAGGACTGTTGCTGTGACCACTTCTGTTCCAGTGTCCAGCCACCCTCTGGGTGAAGAATCTTTCCTGATACCTAACCCAAATCTCCCCTGACATAGCTTCAGGCTGCTCCCTTGCGTCCTGTCACTGGTCACCAGAGTGAAGAGATCAGTACCTGCCCTTCTGCTTGCTTTCCCTCATGAGGATGTTGAAAGTCTTCCCTGTCTCCTCTTCTCCAGGCTGAACAGACAGAGTGACCTCAGCTGCTGCTCATACAGCTTCCGCTCCAGACCCTTCACCATCTTCATTGCTGTCCTTTGGATGCTCTCTAAGATCTTAAGATCTTTTTTATATTGTTTTTCCCAAAAAGCCACACACAATATTTGAGGTGAGGCTGCCCCAGCTCAGAGCAGAGCTGGACAATCCCTTCCCTTGCCTGGCTGGCCATGCTGTGCCTGATGCCCCCCAGGACAGGGTTGGCCCTCCTGGCTGCCAGGGTACTGCTGGCTCATGTTCAACATGCCACAGACCAGGACCCCCAGGCCCACTTCTGCAGCAGGGCTCTTCAGTCCCTCATTCCCCGGTCTATACACACAGCCAGGTTTGCCTTGTTAATGTGTGGCCTTAAATGGGTGTACACATTTTGCTCTTTTTAATCTTTGAAAAAAAGATCTGCTTGAATTGATCTATTTGCACCAATGTTTTCCAAAAAAGTAATGAGAAATTGTCTTCTAGAATAATCGTAAGAATCACAGAGTGGTCTAGTTAGTCAAAACCCAAGGAGTTGCACTTTTTTTTTTAAGTATATTTTAAATATGACAGGTCAGTGATAAAGAGAGTGGATGCTACCTTGGTAGCAGTAAGGTAAGGTTAAGGTTTAATAGCTGTCATTTTTAATGGTCTCATGTAGCACCACCAAAATTGTCAGTAGAGTCTGAGTCTTTACTTTCAGTTCTAAATTAGGCATTACAGTGTAATGACTGTGTGGTGTGTTAGCTTGGTGTGAACCCCCAAGTTCTAATCCTTTGCAATTTTAGGCAATAGCACAGTACAGTAGGTTTTTTTGTGTCTTGTTAGGCTAAACATTATTGTATTTGTCTGGTTTACTTTAGAATATAAAGCACTTCAAAGTAGTCCCTAATAGGTTTAAACCTAACATAAAAGTATAAAAGCCACAACTATCCAGAAAAGATAGGGGGTATTGCTGATATTGCAGATGTTCAGAACAGTGAATTTTCCAATAGATGAAATTTGTAAATGGCCCTTGGAAATGTCATCTGTCATCCTATGAAGATGAGTCACCCTTCCTCAAGTTTCTGTCACTATGATCTGAGGGAAAAATTTTTGATGATAATTCAGAGGTGGAATTGACTCTCAGAATTTGCAAGAGACACACCAAACAGATATGTTTAAGAACGAAAAGATCAGTAGTAGCATTTGTGACCTATCTTAGAGTTTCAGAATGAGATTGGGAAGAACAGAACAAAATGAGAAGAATCAAGTTTTTTGCCAAGGCAATGGGAGATACAGAACTATTTTTCTAGTGTCATCTAGACCTCGCTTGCCAGCGAACTGCTATGCTTTCATAAAGACTATTCACTTTGTCAGACCCTTTAAAAATGTGACCTCTTGGTTTATTTTCTGCATTTTCTTGTGCTGAGACTTTGACACCTCAGGCATTTACATAGGAAATCTGTTACATTTCTTGTAAGCATCTATTAATGATTTATTTACTAGAATAATGGTGTATAAAATGTTAATGGTATTCATGAAACATTCATAATGTTTGACTGTCAAAACCAGATACACTTCCTCTCTTCTCTGTATTCACTGTAGTTAGAGAGAAATAACATAGCAAGTCAGAAATCTTATTGTAAATAATTGGTCTCACTTTTCTTTAGTACTTCTTTTCCCTAGGGATATTAAAATACTCAACTTTTGGCGAAGTCTAGCTGGGATGTGAAATGCAACCTTTCTTATAGCTAAAGGGTGCATTTTGAACAGTATATGTGCCTTAGCCAGATGCTTTTTATTTGATAGGTTTAGGCACTGGTGGATCTTATTACCAAATTATTGTAAATATTGTTTATTTTTTGATTTGTCTTGCTGAATTGGGAAGAAATTTTCAGTCTGTTTCCAGAACAGCAGTATTGTGGAATAGATTTTATTAGCAAAACCAAGTACTTTACCTTAAAAATTGTTTAGGCTGCTTTAAGGCATCATCAGGATTGATATCTACTTAAACCTGACTTATTAAAGAAAGGTAGTGATGAATTTTGCAGCTCTGGCAGGTGACAGACAGTGATGGTGTCTGCAGCTGTGCCCCACGCAGGGACAGCCCATCCTGGGGAAAGGTGCCCAGGGACAAGACTGGTGGGGTCTGTAACGAGTTAGTGCAGCACAGGTGCTTTTCTCTTCCCCTGCACTGTGTTCATGTGATAACTGAGCTTTTGCTGTAACGATTGACCCTGCAGCATTCCAGCTGGAGCTTGACACCAGGCACGATAAATACGAACGGCTCGTGAAGCTCAGTCGAGATATAACGATCGAAAGCAAAAGAACAATATTTCTGCTCCACAGGTTCACCAGGTGAGTCATGTTGAGTGTGAAAATGTTCATAGAAACCTACAGTCTGCCTTGCAGTGCTGTCTGTGAGTAACAGCTGCAATGTGCTGTTGAGAGGAGTTTAATTAATTTCCCATAAACATCCTTTAGGGTTGATGCAAGCTAATGAATGCACATTCCAGTTAGAGAATTAAAAGATGCTGATTCAGGTTTCTGGCTTGGCTTTATTGGTTTATTAAACCAGTGTAAAGCAGTATAGGGAGCAGCAGATGAGAGCCTTCCAGGTTTCAGCAAGCTCTGAGAGAGAAGTATGCACCCTTCCTTCAGGTTACTTGCCTGGGCAGTTCCGTCACCATTTTGGTTGTTGCACCCCCACCTGAGATATTCAGTGCAAATAGGAGGTGACCTGGGGTCTGTTTATGTAAATACTACAGCTGGATAGGCTTCTGTGAAGTTTTGAGCTTCTGTATGTTTTGTGGTCTCATGGGCCTTCAAGCAATCTTTGGAAGACAGAGACAAACTAGAAGAGCAACAGGAAAATTTGAAGTTTTGCATAGCGTGCTTCATAAAGTGTTTGCTGTACATGACAAACACTGGTCTTGCGTGTTATAACAGCTCTCCCTGTTTCTTTTCTTTGTAATTTCATTTATCTTAATTTGCATTTTGTTGCCTATCAATATATTTATGTTGAAGTAGTAACTATTTATAGTTACAGTTATAAATTGAGATTATGAAGTTGCTGCTCTTTAACTTGGTTTTCTTCTGCAAAGAGGTACTGTGATAGTTCCAGTAACCTCAACAGCCTTGACTGTAAGTAACTGCTCCCACTGCAGGGGCTAGGTAGCTGGGAACTTGTGGAGGAACAAACAACAACAAAGAACTCCTCATTACTCTGAATTTAGATTCCTGTTTTATAAGGCATTCCTGGTTTTGTGAGAATGGAAGTTTTCCATGCTGCATTTTGTATTTCTTCCTTTGCTTTTTGCAATCATTGTGGCTTTAATTTCAGTAAATTTTACTGTTTGCTTTTAAATGTTTTCTTGAGACCAATTAATCAGTAGTTCTTTAACGAGACTGTAAACTAATATGCCATGTGGGTTATTTGGGTTCAAGGGAGGAGAAAGTTTAAAGGAAATTAGATAAACTAAACTTCAAATGCCAAGTATACATTGTAGTTGTGAATCAGATATTTCAGCTGTTCCTGAACAGCATAGTCCATAACTACTTCCTTAAAAAAACCCAAAAACAATCACATGTAGAAGTATGTAATGTATTGTATTTTGCAATACTGTCAAGTATTGCAAATACTTCTGTAAATACTTATTGTTTTCTGAAATATTTTTTGAAGCCTTTGTATGTGTTTCTCCTTTTTCTTACTTAAAAAATAATCATGACTGTAGTCTGGAATAAGCATCATGCTGCCACAACCCTGACTGATTGATTATTTTCTCAGTAAGAATCTACAGAATTTCAGAATCTGCAATAGGTATCTGTGAAAGTTAAACTGTTTCTCATTCTAGTATCAGTTTTGCTTTTTCTTGAAGCCAGTAAAAATGTATTGATTAGCAAAAGAAAAAGTGTAATGCTTTTTAACTGTTCATGTTCTGGAAACTGCTCTTTCAGTTTCTGTTTTATGATTGCAGTGCTCCCAACGGAGAGGAAATACTAAGTGAATCTGAAGTCAAGCTAGATGCTGTCCGACGGAAGATCAAGCAGGTTGCACAAGAACTGATTGGAGAAGACATGTATCAGTTTCACAGAGCTATATCTCCAGGTAAATAATTTAAAAAGAGGAAAAGTGTGCAGTTTTGGACTAAGCTTAGTTTCTTTTTATGTAGCAATACTTCTCTTCATGCTGCAGATCTGAATTTTTTACATTTCTGTGGTTATAAATCAGGACTCAGGTTAATCTTTGTTACCAGCAAAGTTAGCTCTGGTATTAGAGAAACTTGTCCTACACATTGCAGTTTAAAGGAAGATGTAAATGGGAGTCTACAACTGGAACAATTTAGACCCTGCCCTAAACTGAAGTTGGGGGTATTTCTAACAAATGTACTGGCTGGTCTTCTCTGACTGAGAGGAGTATACGTAGCACACTCATTTGCCCCTCCTGAAGGGCTACAATTTCTAAGAGGACAGTGGGAGCAAATATCTCGTGAAATTATCCATTTTGAGTGATAAAGTGGTTTTGAGTTGATAAAGGTAATGAATTTAAATCCTTAGTTTAGCATTTTCTTTCTTCTACGCTCAAAATGTTCTGCCTCTCTGTTACAAGCATTAAATGAGTTTGTGTGTTTCAGTCACATCTTTTTCTGTTCCTCTCTGTAAACAGCAGTCTTTGCTGACATTCTTGAGATATTAAATCCCATTTCTTTCATTACTCTTGCTGTCAAACCATATTTCTTTGCTGAATCTTTGCTGACAATCTGGATATTACCTAAATTTGGTATGCCTTGGTTGTGGCAACACACGAGTAAAGTATGTAACTGCTTCTTGACATCTTAGTCATGGTATAAAAGTGTCTTGTATTTATCAATCTCATTTTAAACAATTTGGAATTGTGTATATCTTTCCTTGTTTAGGCAAAACTTCTTCAGCTGATGAGAGCTGAAGATTTGCCCTGAATTATTTAATTGTTTAAAAATGTCCATAAGATTGATTTGATAAACCAGCAGCAAATACATGTATGTAATTTACAAGACAAACAATGCTCAAGTAAACTTGTACTCATGTCTTACACAAACTTTAGTGTGAGACGGGTCTTGAGTCTCAGTTTAGCAATTTGGAACCAGAAGGAGTGTGCCCTGATAGTCTTCAATGGCTCTGATTAATTCCACAGTCCTCTTACCTGTGATGCATTGGGTTGCTCAAATTAGATATAAATAGTTTTTCTTAGAGCCACTTAATCTGTATGTGTCTTGCTGCTATTTATAGCCAAGTACTGTACTGACACAATGAAAAGAAATAATTCAAAATGCTGATACTACATATGATCTTAAACTGTGGACAATACTATTCAAAGTGTATTATGAGTATCTTAACACATTAAAAATGTCTTTCGATTTTCATTTTAACTACTGCTTATAAAAGCTGAGAATCCTTGCATTCAGTTTTATGAGCAAAAGTTTTTGAAAGCTTCATTGTGATCTGTAAAGTTTGTTTGAATAACCCTGGAAGTTTATAGTCCTGTGTGAGTCATATAATACTGTGTATAAAACAGCAGTGTTTGAGGTCTGCTACGTCGTGGATCTTCGTGAGACTGCGTGGTGTAAGCCATCAGCCATGCCAGATTCTCACAGGGTAACCACTTACTCTGCATCAGCTGCCTCACCTGAACTGTCTCTGCTCTGTTTGATATTTGTCTTTGTGGCAGTAAATTCAAAGAGGCTTACCTGCCTCTAGTTCTACTGAGGAGCAGTTGGCCGGAATTAGATTCACTCATCTCACACGTAAGAGAGTATACCTACATAGCAGACATAAGGAAAGTTTCTGCACAATAACTTCTGTGTGTACCCATGTTCTTACAAAACAAGTAGGCAAATCTGATGATAGTTTTCTACATCCAGATCCTCTCCTCTTAGTAAAAAAAAATTACTGCTTTTGTTTCCTTAATAAATATATATTTTCAGAAATGAAAAGTTAGATTTCTTTTTTACATGAAAGATACATAAACTTAAGCTAGCCATAGCAATCTGAAAATAAAGAAATTAATGGAAAAAAGATGTTGTTCAGCTTTGCTTTATATATTTGGTAAATACACTCTGTCAGCTAAGCTGATTTTCCTGCATAATTTATTTCTGACTTGCATAAAGGTACTCATCAATACCAGACCTGAATAAATTGTTTAGAAAACAACTGCAAGTATTCTGTCAGGAGTAATTCAGAATTTTTAATAGTTTTTCTGGTGTTGTAAATCTCAGCCTCTTAAAATGACGAAGATGTAGTTGTCCATTTTAGAGCAGGATGAGTTACCCGAGGGGAGGTTAGTAGTAGAAGTAGTTAGCAGAGGAAGTTAGAGACCTGCTGCATGGTCTTTCACAGCTGCAAAACTTTCAGAACAGAATAGGCAGATTCAGATGGAAAGAACCTACAATGATCATCCAGTGCCACTGCCTGACCACTTCAAGGCTGTCCAAAAGTCAAAACAAGTTGTTAAGAGCATTGTCCAAATGCTGCTTCTAAACACTGACGGGCTTAGGGTATCAACCACCTCTCTAGGAAGCCTGTTCCTGTGTTTGGCCACCTTTTCAAAAGAAATACTCCTGCCTGATGCAGCTTAGAGTCATTCCCACATATTCTGTCACTGGATGGGACAGGAGATCAGCACCACCTTCTCCTCTTCCCCTCCTCAGGAATCTGTAGGGAGCAATGAGTTTGCCCCTCAGTCTTGTCCTCTCCAAACTACACAAGCCCAAAATCCTTAACTGCTCCTTATAGGACATTCCTTCCAACGATTTTACCAGCTTTGTTGCCCTCTGGATGCCTTCAGGGACCTTCACATCCTTTTTAAATTGTGACACCCAGAACTGCACGCAGTTGCATGTATGGTAGCACATCCTTAATGCTTACATGGGACTTGGGGTGAGATTGTCATAGAATTAAAGAATTTTCTTACTACAGTCTTAAGAAAACTTAAGAGAATGAATCTTACTGACCTCTTGAGGTAAAAAGAAAGGAAGGCAAGAAGGTATTAGTGTGCTAAGTAAGGGGGAGAAGAAGTACACTCTGCTGTCCATCTTTCCAGCAGTCAGATATGGAATCTCTCAAATACCTGGACTTTGGAGTTTTTTTTGATAGAACTAAAGGGTAGAAATACAGAGCCCCCTAATGCATTTCTGAAGTTAGAACTGGAAATGGCTGTACTTTTACTTTTTCCCTCTCTTCAGGTAAATGGCAAGTCTGTGCACTCCCATCAGTTGTATAATACTGCTTGGCCCTAAGATCTCCCTGTTGTTTCTCTAATTTGGTATTTGTGCCTCATTAAGGAGACTGTTTATAAAATCCAACTGAAGTAAGTTGCCTTCATTCTATTTTAGTACATCATCCGCATGATCTAGTTACATTCTAGCTCTTCTATATATGCTCCTCTGCAAGGAAAGTCTGTGCCAGCTGTTGCCCATAGTGCATGTCTAGTAAGGGAGTGTTAGGATATACCTGTGTGTCACTGGGAAGACAGGAAATGCTTTTAGGCCTTGTGTAAATGAGCTTGTGTGCATAACAAGTATGAAATGCTAGCTTTCAGCCAGACCTTTTCCTCTTACCTTCGTTAAATCCTCTGCTCTCCAGTTAGTTATTGGGATGGCAAAAAAGGGAATATGCAGGCTTCAGGACATGTAGATCTTGATTGTGCTGAAGCTGAGATCAAGGAGATGTCAGAGATACGAAGATGCTTGATGTCAGGATTATGAAGCTGAGATAGAAAACCTAGAAACAAGAAGAGTGAAGGGACAGTTAGATGAAGAGCAGCTGGGAGAGGGAATGCTTTATTCCACCCCCTCGCCACTGTTTATGAAGAACTGCAATTGGGAGGTGAAAAGTGATAAGAGTTAAGAATGTTGCTTTTAGTTTTGGTTTTAAGTCTAGTGTTCTTTAATTGTTGCTTTGCTTTTTTTAGTGGAAAAAGCTTGCATGTCTTTTTGAAAATAAATGTAGCTAAGAAAAGTACTAGATCTTTGTCTTTATATATCTCCTAGGGCTGTAAGTCTTGACCTTCCTTTAACCTAGTTCTCAACTCTGATTTTGTATTTTAAAGAAATTCTGGAGAACTAGTTAAAAATGTTTTTATGAACAAAAACATTGCCATTAAACTGCTTTTTTCTTCCAAAAAGAATAAAGAAACGCTTATGTCTCATATCTCAAAAGCAGCATGTCTAATTAACCTCAAACTTCCTAAAAATATTCTCCTTTGTCTTGAAACCAAACATGAAACATCCTCCTGTTCCCCACCCTACCTCTCACAGAAGGAGTGAAAGGGTTCAAAATGGAGTTTGTAATGGAAACCACTGTAGCAGCCTTAACTGGGGAATCATGATTGTCTGCATAATAAAGCTGCCTAATACATATTTTATTCAGTATAATAACTGTTAGCCTATAAATAGAAGAATGCTATGAGTATTATGCTTGGGAATATTGTTTGCCACTTGTAATTGTTAAATGCTTTTTTTGGGGTTACTCCAAGCAGTTGTTCTTTTGACTTGAAGATAAAACAATTCTGGCAGAGCACTAAAGGAGTTTCATGCTTTCCCTCATTAAGAATAGTGCTAATGGCACGCAGGACGTTTCCCCAAAGGACACTTGCATGAGCTCAAACACTGAGTATAGCACTAATTGAACAACAACAAAAACTGATGACTGTTTTCTACACGTTTCTTAACAGTACAGATTGTCCCAGGGGATGATTAAACAAGCAAACAAAGAGATACTGAAATAATGAAGTCTTTTTTTTAATGCATAGCTCTTCATTTGTTATGTTAGAATGTTCTGCTTTGTTGATATTTTTAAAGCTTTGCTATTTGTAATATAGAATTCCTGCTCCTTTGGCCTGCTTTGCAGTGTATACCTTATATATCCTGTGAGGAAATATGTACTCTTTCTTTAAAATTGTTGAGAGACACTATGCAAGAAAAGGACTGAAAAAGATTGTATGGATTTATGAAAGGAAGGAAGAAATTTTTCCGGGTTTTTTTATTTGTATATACATAAGTGTTTGAGTATTTTTATATATATACTTAACTCTCAGCTACTGAGGGAAATATCAACAGTATTCATAAGAGATCTGTATGGAATTTCATGACGAGGAAGTGCTCTGCAACATAGGGTAGTGTGTAGGGTCCTACACTTCGGCTACAACAACCCATGCAGTGCTGCAGGCTGGGGGAAGAGCAACTGGAAAACTGCCCGCTGGAAAAGGACCTGGAGTTTCTGGTCTACAGCAGCTGAGCATGATCCTCCAATACATGCCCAGGTGATCAAGAAAGCCAGTGGCATCCTGGCCTCTATCACCAACAGTGTGGCCAGCAGGACCAGGGCAGTGATTGTCCCCCTGTATTCAATACTGGCTGCATCTCGAGTTGTGTGTCCAGTTTTGGACCCATCACTACAAAGACATTGAGGTGCTGGAATGTGTCCAGAGAATGGAACAAGTTAAGGGTTTGGAGCACAGGTCTGCTGAGGAGTGGCTGAAGGAGCTGGAGGTTTAGCCTGGAGAAGAGGAGGCTCAGGAGGGACATCATTGCTCTTTACAACTACCTGAAAGGAGAGTGTAACCAGGTGGGGGGTGATCTCCTATGTAACAAGAAATGGGACATGAGGAAACGGCCTCAAGTCACTCTAGGGGAGGTTTATATAGTATATGAAGAAAAACTTAATCATGGGAAGGGTTATCAAGCATTGGAACAGGCTACCCAGGAAAGTGATGGAGTCATCATCCCTGGAGTTATTTAAAAAACATACAGATGTGGCCCTCAGAGACATGGTTTAGTGGTGGGCTTAGCAGTGTTGGGTTAGTGGTAGGATTCAGTTGATCCTAGAAGTCTTTTCCAATCAGAAAAATTCTGTGATTCTATGTTAGGATGTATGTAATTATTCAAAGCATGTTCTTAATCTACTCTGCATAAACACAAAACTTGTGTACTGCAGAGGAAAATTAAAGACTGCTCGGTAAATTGGCACTGTGTGGGATTGAATGGAGTACCTTTTTAACATGACCTTGTTAAATGAAATCTATAGCTATTTGAGGACTTTACTCAGTTTTTGGCCCCTTAAGACAAAATATTGAATGGGGATCCCATAATTCTTCTGGAGCTTCCTAAGTGGAGCGACGTGGGGCGATGATGGTGGATGCCAGTGTATCACTGTTGGCTGACCTTTGCTGTGTGCCTGTGCTTGCAGCAGTGGCAAGTGGAGTGGTGTGCACAGGGAAGCTCATTAGCTGTTCATTATCTCTGCACTTGCTCTCAATAGGATTAGATGATGAGGCTGTAAAATGTCAGCACCTTGTCAAAACTATTGCTCTGTGACTGCTTCTTCTGATGATGATGCAGGAAATTCTGTGTAAAAGTTCAGCACTGACGCAGTCTAACACATCATTTATCTTGTGCAGGCACTATTTGTGTTCTGAGAGATTGATATAATGGAGCTTATTTCTGTCTTATGCCATTTAGAGTCAGTTTAGGTAAGATATTGCAACAAACTGCATTGCTCGATTGGACCAGGCCAGTTAAGTCTGTGTGGATAAAAAGGAAATACTTCAGTTGCACGCAGTGTATTGGACCACTAGACAGGATGCTGTAAGAAATGCTGTGGAGATGAGTTTGGTCTGTCCAAGCAGGCCAGCTTTAGATTACTGATTTAAGTAACAACATTTTTTGGGTATTGTTTGAAGGATTTTAATTAGAATGTACACTAAAGGAACTATCTATGTAATGATTTCTGTGTTTACCTGGTTTGGTTTTTTTTGTTTTTGTTTGTTTGTTTTTTCTTTTTTTTTCTTTTTTTTTCTTTTTTTTTCTTTTTTTTTCTTTGTTTGGTTTTTTTTCCCCCTTAGCTTTTTAAACTCAAAATATGGAAATAGCATACTCAGATTGTTTTGTCTTTGTAAACACACATGCATTTCTGAAATAATATCAAGGTGCATAATATTAATGATATAAATGATATATCAATGTACTGTTCTGCACATCAGGAACAGTATGACACCTGTTTTTTTCTTGAGAAAGCTTAAAAACTGTAATTAAAATAGATGGCATATTTAATTTTAGGTTGGTAATAGAAAGGAAAAGCTTTGTACTGCAGGAGGAAGATATAATGAATTGTAAGTGTCTCACCCAGGATAAGACCTAAATACACCTAAAACTTGAAAGGAAAGCTGGTCGTGAAGGAAGCAATCAGGTTTATGCAAGATGGTGGGAAAACACAGTAACACAGGAACAGGATGTAACTGAAGAATTAATCTCTTGCTGTTGTAGGTGAGGGGTAAAATGCCAGAAGTGGAAACAAAGTTTCCTGATTACACTGGAAAATTAACAGAATTTGCAGTGAATAAGCTTATGGTTATCAGATACAATTTTGTTAATTTCTTTCTTTTTGTTTTGTTACTTTCTGTGTTTCTCTGACTCATATCGCCACTTGGTCAAACTGGTTTGGTTTTTTTTTTCATTCTGCAAGTTGCCTATTTGAAATTTGATACCTTCAGTTCGTTGCATTTTACTACCCTTCTGTTATTTTTGGTTCGTGCCTTTTTCCTAGGTTCTTCTAAGGAAAGGGAAAAAACAGCAACTGCAAAGCCTCTCACTTTGTATTTTCTGTTGCAGGTTTTGTATGTCCATACACAAAATTTAAAACAAACCTGCCAACATGAATGCAAATTCTAGCATGAACAAACTAGGCATGCACTATGTGAGAATTGATTATCAGCTCGTCCCTGAATGAGACGTAAATTCATCAGGAGACGTTCAGAGCAGCAGAAGTCCATAAGAGAAGCTGTGTAGAGTCTTTTAAAGATGCATACTGTGGGTCAGCAGGATCACAAAGATTGTCCTTTCCTGCTTCTAACTTAGGACCTAACTGACCTAAACTCCTGCTGTACTATTATGACAAATACTGGAGTTACTCACATGACAGCCTGAAACTAGTGACATTGTTTGTCTTTTAATTCAGTTTCATAGCTGGCAAATGGAGGAGACCTTGTGCTCTGGCTCAGGAATTTTTTCAATCCTGCAGCTATTGACATTAGTGATTCACAGACCAGATCTCTCCAGCCTTGGCAGGAGCCAAGTGCAGCTGAAGCATAAGAGAAGTTAAAAAAAAAAATCTATGAAGCTTTTTAGTTTGTTTATTTAAAATCACACAGGAGAATGTGTCATAGAGGAACTCCCTTCCAAGAAGTGACCGGGATAGCGCTTTGTGGTTCGGTTTTTGTTTTGCAGTCACGTGGGGAGAAATAGAGGTTGAAGTACCTTTGTGCCATCTCACAGATCTGTGTCTATGAGGATAAATGTCCACCATTGGTTCTTCTGATGTGCTTGTGAGTTGGGTCTGTTGCATGGAAACATCGCCTTAAGAAGAACTTTCACTGTGTTTTGAACTGCAGAAACTGTGTTGTGTTAGGTGCTCTTTCTTCTTTGATCATTGAACATCCTGGCTGAGTCAGAGCTTCCTTTCTTTGGTATCTTGAACACTTGCTTTCAAGGCTGCCAGTAGTGTAAAATTTGCCATCTGACTGAATGACTTTTAAAACTCTGTATTAATTATGAAGGCAATTGGGGGTAGTCAAAGAGGTCAGGAAGACTACTTGTCACAGGAATAGGTTTTTTTAAGAACTCAGTAAAACACTGGGTGTTCTTCTGAATTACTACATTTGGGACTGGCAAGTTGGAATAAAACCTCAAACTTCAGAACAAAAACCTTGATTACAAAAGTAACCATGGTACATCCCTCAGGTCCCCAGGTAGAAGCAAAATAAAAGTTTGTGAATTTTTCACCCACAATTATTCGTCTGCAAAAAGGCCTATCATTTGTCATATGTCCCTGTGTTTTTAATAATAGTATTAAAAAGGCTTGATTCCCTGTTCTCTGCAATGAGAGATTAAAATATTGTTTGAAGTTAATTGGAGGATTTTTGTGCCTGTTTGGAGAAATAATTTAACTGTCACAGGCACCTGTCTGATAGAGAACTTATATTTGTTTCTGAGGGTTTTGGGAAAACGGACTAATCTTGTTATTACTTTTTCCCCTGAATTTGGTGTGTGTTCAGCTTTAAACAAAGCGCAAACACTATTAACACTTTGGTATCTGGGATACATCAACACATACAGCTAGAAGAGAACAGAACTTTTTGGTGGTTGTGGATGTGTCAAGTAGCAATTGACTAATGAAAAAAGCATTCAGGGCTTTACAGAAGAAATTTACATTATTTTAATTATTGATATAGCAGTAAACCTACTCAGGTTTTGAATTATTACTGAGTGAATAGAAACATGTGTTTTTCCAAATATGTAAGCTCATATAGACTTTTGTTCTAGTACTTTTATTTGTATTTATTAGTTAGTACTGTTTTATAAAGTCCATCCCTGACTGGAATTACTCTTCTAAGCCATTTTCACAACAGGATGTTTGGAGCATTCCTGTCTGTGAGGAGAGCTGGTTTTATCCTTTTTCAGTGTATGTTATAAAATTAACCTTTGACTTCATGCTCACACTCAACAAAATTGTTTGTTTCATAGCCTCAGTTTAAGTTCAATTATGTTTTTACCCCTTCTGCCCAGAAAAGGACCTCTGAATCTTGGGAATCATTGTCAAGTATGCAGAGAACTTTAAAGGAATAGATTAAGGTGTGAATTACCAGTTTCATCTTAGTAGGACACTGGATTTAGTTTTTGTATTAATATTTCTAAACTTACTGTGTGTACTTGTTTCAGTTGATGTTGTACCTGGTTAATTGTTTGCTTATTTCACTCGT
This sequence comes from Dicaeum eximium, assembly GCA_013396995.1. NCBI lineage: Eukaryota > Metazoa > Chordata > Aves > Passeriformes > Dicaeidae > Dicaeum > Dicaeum eximium. The sequence goes on along the minus strand of VWZP01008818.1, from coordinate 2,881,235 downwards.
TCTCCCCTTCATTCATCCATATGCTTCTAGAAACAAGTTCCTTAAGTTTACTGTGCTCCCATATTCTGTATAATTATTTCTCTGTTTGGGATTTCCACAATAATAAGACTTTTTTTTCCCCTGGATTATGGTGGGGATTTCTGTGTTTTTGTGGTGGGGTTTTTTGTTGTTGTTGCTTTCTTTGGTTTTTGGGGGGAGGAGAAAGAAGGGATTTTTTTTCTGTGTTTGTTTGGGGTTTTTTTAATGACAGTGTAACTTGCCAGCCTAAACATGAGGATAAGATAGAGCCTTGTCGGTGCTGTTTTGGTTTTGTAATGAATCAGCAAGTGGGTAGTTTCACATGACTCACCCTGTAAATAATGTGCCCCACCCTTCATGCAGTGATCCTGGAAGAAACTTGCTGGGTATATCTTCCTACCATCTTTCTAGTGGCTGCTCTTGGCCTGTGATTCCTGCTGCACGGCTTAGGGGAGGAGCTGGGTGAGAGAGCACGGGCTTGTGTCTGTCTGCTCGTGTCCTAACCATCAGCACAGGCTCCTCTCTGAACAGAAAGACAGAGAGAAACAGAAGAAAGGATGAGAAAGAAAATGAGTTTGAGAAGAAACAGGGAGAGAAGCAGCTTTTTGGGAAGATGGCAGGTGGCACTGGCATTGCTAACCTTAACAACTGAGAAGCATGAATCCTTTTGAACCTGTTTTGTAACTGTTGAACTGAGATTTAAAGGAGGAAATTAAGTAAACAAAATTTTAGGAGGAAACTTTCACCTCTTATTTGATCTGTCATTTTGGATTGAAGCTTCCATGCATGCATGCACATCTCAGGTGGAATTAGATTCTGTTTACCCTAATATGACTCCTGCAATAAAGTAATTTCAATTATTTACTCATTCTTTAAATAGAACTAGCTTTTCCTCTGCCTTATGCATTCATTTGACTCTTGGACTGAGTGCTCCAATGACTTTTTAAAAATTATTTTATCATTTAAGAAACCTGATTTCTTGCTAAGTTTCTCAGGGAAACTACTTTTTCTTCTTTCTCAGACCTTACATATGTAGTTAAGGGAAAACATTGTGAAGATCAGCTGGCAAAAGGTGCTCAAGTGTTAAGGCAGAAAAATCTTTATTTGTAGATAATGCTCAGAAGATATCTCTGTGTAGCTGTCTAATTCTTATGCAGAAAACAAATTTTTTAAAACACAGAAGGGAGCTGCTATACTGGGTCATTGTAACTTGTCTAGTACAAGCTATTTATATAGAATAAATGTAATAAAATATCAAAATACTTAGGCAGTTAATTTTTTACCTTACATCTGTAATTTTAAGAGATGCTAGTAAAAATAATACTTTGTTTTTAATTGATATTTTGGTCAATGTACTACAAAAAACTCCAAACCCATAAAAGGCAGTCTTACAAACTATTCCATTACTGGCAGCTCAGTCCATAAATAAGCCAATTTTGGAATAAATCCAAAACAAGAGCATAAGGGGAAAGGTATTGTTGGATGGTGTAGTGAAATGGGATGGAGTTTTTCACCTTGGGAATTATTTGCTGGAAATAGCGGATGTCCTACCATTAAGCTAAAACATAACATGTTTAAACATCCTTCTACCTGCACATGGAAATACCTTATTTCAAGGTCTTGGGTCATTGAAATGTCATGTTGTAGCTACTTCTGGAAGAAGGACTGGTTAAAATAAAAAAAAATCTAAAATAAAAAAGTAGAACATTAATGTTTTTTGCAAAGTAGTTGTGAACAGGATTTGTTACTGGTCTATTCGTGGTGGTAATTTTAACTGAGTTTTGTAAGGCTTACTAAATAGTGGGAGATAGATTCCCTAATTGTGAGAAGGTGACAGTAAATGGCAAACAGACTATGCAGCATTCACATGGTGGTGTGAAACAAAAGCAAGGAGCACAAGGCTGGAACATGTCAGCTAGTGTGGGATGGCAGGAGGAAGCAAAGATCTATATGTGTACATACCTATAAATATGCCCACATTAAAAAGTACATAAAGATAAAAGAACAGAGGGGCCAAACACAATGGAAAAGAACAAAATGTGTGTGAAATAGTAGAGTGGAGTGGGTTGAAAGTACATCTGACTGATTGAGAAAACTGTTTACCAAAAAGTTGGAGGGCTGATCTGATCTCTCTGAGAGCTGTGCAAAATGCCAAGGTGATCCTTCATATGTGATAGTCTTCTCCACAGATTGCAGAGGGAGATTCTGACAGATGTTGTCATGTTAAGTGCTGCTGTATCTAGTAGCTTACAGCTTATCCACAGAAAAAGCCAAAATTTCGTAATAGATTACTGGTCCTGTTACATCAGAAGGTAAGTCAGGGAAAGAGTGAGTGATGAAATCTATCTCTCTGCAGCCTCTGAAGTGATTTATCTTAAAAGATCCTGAGTAGCTTTTATCTAGTGTTTTTCTATTGCTTGTGCCCATAATGCTTTACCTGAATTCTGTTGATTAAATTATGGTGTTTAATTGGCCTTGCTGGCTCCCTGTTTGTGTTCTGGTTTGTGAACAGCAGTGTTGAGTATGAGTTTGGTTGCTGCATATTTATTCTGCTTTTCCCAGTGCTCCTGTAGAGTACTATAAAGGAATTGCCATTCTGAGTTGCTTCTGCTCAAATACATATTTAAAAGGAAAAGAGAACGTGCAGGTCATTTATCATGCTTTTGTGATTGTAACGTGGAAAGCCTCCTACCCCTTGAGGTTATGTCTAGTTTTTTGGGGTATTTCCACACTCATCTGTTATTCAAGTCTATTTTTTTTTTTTATTTAGACCATTTCTTTGATTCAGGTGAAGTCTAAATTTGCTTCTTCCTGCATATTTCTATAAGCTGAGGTCCTGGCACTGTACAGGTCAGTTGAGGGTATTAAGATTATTCTAATGGAAACAGGATTCTACTTCTGGTACCCTTGGTTACATCCTCATTTTCTCACTGACAAAACTATTGTCTAATCCTGGCCCTCTTGCAGCATGATACCTGTTTGGGTCTCCTTAACATGGCTCAGAACAGCTCTGCTAGAATCATCTCTGTCATGTGTCTGTTCCTTTAATGTCCTCTTTGGACTTTCTCTGTTCATGGGTCAGATACACACAGGCATTGACTTTGTCTCCAACTTTTTTTAGCTTAGTACTGCTGTGGCTGTTTGTTCCAGCTTTGTGTCTGCCTTTTTTTCCACCAACAGTGCCAGCTCCAGCTTTCAGCCTATGAACTTTTCTCACATGCTTCCCCCAAATCTGCTCCCTGCACATAAGGATAAACTGACAGCCTAGGAAATCTCTGTCTGAACATTCAAACTCTTTTTTTTAAGATCTCGCCTTTGCTGTAATGCATAACAAAACCACCAACTGCTAAGTAGGTAGTGAGAGATAATTGTGGCAGGTTCTGTAGATGGCATACAGATCTGGTAGAAGCTGCATTTTTTATCCATCTTTTATTCCCTTTCCAACACACCAACTCCTTTTGTCCCCCTGCATGCCCTAATTTTAGAGTGTAAGTTCTTTTGGACAGAGCAGTTATTCATATGTTCATAGAATCACAGAACAGTTAGGGTTGGAAGGGACCTCTAGAGATGACCTAGTCCAGCCCTTCTGCCAAAGCAGGATCACTTGTTGGTCTTCTTATTGGACATCACAGTCCTGTCTAGTTTATTTGCTAATTTATTTATTTATTTGGTCTGGAGCAATTTGTAACCACAGATGCTTTGTCTTGAACTTGAATTTCACCAAACGTGCATAATTTAAGGAGCCTGATTCTCACAAAATGGCGAAGTGGGAAATTCAGTTTTAAACAAGTATCTACTTCAAGTCCTCCTGGGCAGGGCTGCTCTCCATCTGCTCATCCCCCAACCTGTGCTGATACTGGGGATCCCCTTACCCAGGTGCAGCACCTTGCACTTGGTCTTGTTAAACTGCTTGGGATTCCCATGGGCCCAACTTCTCAAGCTTGTCCTAGTCCCTCTGGATGGCATCCAGTCCTTCAGGTGTGTCAACTACAACACTCAGCTTGGTGTCATCTGCAATTTTGCTGAGGGTGCCTTTGATCCCACTCTCTGACACTGGTGCAGATATTAAACAGTACTGGTCCGAGTATGAGCCCTTGGGAACATTGTGGGGAGCTGATCTTTACTATGTTTCTGAGAATACCATGATGCTTTATCTTGAAATTACAAAAGGTTCTGCATGAAAAATGCAGATGGAGTAAAAACTTGAACATGTTTGTCTGTGTGCTTGGTCTGACTTTCATACTTCAGAAACGTGCTATGTTAAATTACGTTTCAATGTTATTTCTGGATTATGCTAGTTTTCACTTTTTGCTGGTAACCTTCAAATAGTCTCACTTAAAAGATTTCTTACAAAATAAGTAATTGTGAGCATGGATCATTGCTGGAAAGTTTGAAGCATAAGCTTATTTCTGCTGTTTTTGCAGGGCTTCAAGAATATGTTGAGGCAGTTTCGTTCCAGTATTTTATCAAAACACGATCTTTGATCAGTGTTGAAGAGATCAACAAACAACTAATATTTACAGCAGAAGACAGAGAAGAAACAACAAACATGGTAAAAGTTTTTTTTTTTTTTCTCAATTGACAAACATCTTTCTGGGATGGAAATGCAGCAAGAAGGCTTAGTCACATTTTTGGCATCTGATTAAATAAGGCCAGTTAGTGGAATGGGATTAGATAGACGTGGGCTTTGACTCATTTGTTCAAAACATGCCTTTTATTCTGACAAGTAGTAAACTAAATCCATGGGATATGAGTTTATAAATTTCACATCCGTTTATTCAGAGCAAACTGAATTCTTTCTGATACAGCAAAAGGTCCAGGTCAGTGAAATACTAGCTGACAAATGTAGTGGAGGGATTTTTAGTGCCTGGGACTGTCTCTAAGACCTGGTGTATGTTGCATCCAATAGTGATGCTGCAGAAGTTGGGGGACAAAACAAATCCAAGGCAGAAATCTTATTGCTGGTATTGAACTAGTCACTGGAGGCACTGTATTTGCCTTGTGCATACGTCTTAGCTGCATCATTTGTAACTCTCCTGGAGCTGATTCCTTTCAAAGGACAAACTGGTGTCCCATTGTACCTTAGCCCTAATACCATATCTGCTATTTCTTGACTTGCCTGTAGTCCTATCCTGTTCTAAATGGCTCATAGGGAAAAACTGCTGTCACCAAACTTGGTAAACTGAGTGGAGTTTGATTGTCGGCAGGGGATAACAGTGATTTGGTAGGAATCTACAGAAGTGCAGAAGCAGTTGAGGTGCAGTGTACAATAATGCTGCTTTTCATGAATTCCTGAGTCATTTCTGCTGAAGAGATTTTGCTGTAAAGCACTTCTCTTTCTTTCTTTATTCTCTTGGTAAGATATTTGCAGAGAAACCTGATTTTTAGCTTAAATTCACTTGTTTTTACCAGAGGTAACAACTGTGAAGTTGTTAACCCTAGTGTGCACGCCTCTGACCAGATCTGTCAATTTGGGTAGGTAGCATATTATGGGAACAAGTGAACAGAAAGAAACCTGCATTGTCTCCCACGTTACAATATTATGGCAATAAAAAGTATTGGAAACTTGGATATTGGAGCAAACTTGTAACTTTGTAATGGGTTTGCTTCATGAAGATATTTGTTTGCTATTTTAATGAGCTCAGTTGATATAAAACAGATCTGAGAATACTATGGCTACTTGTAGAGAATATATTTTGAAATTCAAGATACTATTATGAAATGATATTATTTGTTTTCATAATGCAGTCTGTTTTTGATTTATTTGCTTAGTTTGGACTGACTATTTAGGAAAAACATCTATCAGGCTGAGATCTGTCAGATGAAAGAAAACCCTAAACAACTGCAAATAAATGTTGCTACAAAGATGTGATCATTCTGTTTGCAAATAGAGATGGTAGAGTTAGGGTATGTTTATCATACTTGATAGAATGAAAATGACATCTCAAGTAGAAATTACCTTCTTCTATGCTGGAAGGAGATTATAACTTCTGAAATCAGACCATGTGGAAGTGCCATGCAATTTAGTTTTCCAGAATGTTTTAAATTTTCAGTTATGTTAGAGGAGGTAGTGTGTAGTTGAACCATTACAGATGGCTTTCTCACACTTTTCTGTACTGGACTTTGTTCCATTCTGTCCCCAGACCTCCAATTCCCATGACAAAGAGCCCCATACGTGGAGCCTGAAGGTAACACCTGTGGATTACCTGCTGGGAGTGGCTGATCTGACGGGAGAGCTGATGCGGCTGTGCATCAGCAGTGTTGGGAACGGGGACATCGACACGCCCTTCGAACTGAGCCAGTTCTTGCGTCAGATTTACGATGGCTTCACTTTCATCGGCAACACTGGACCTTACGAAGTCTCAAAGAAGCTCTATACCTTGAAACAGAGTCTGGCCAAAGTAGAGAATGCCTGCTACACCTTAAAAGTACGGGGATCCGAAATCCCAAAGCACATGTTGGCTGATGTGTTCTCCACCAAAACGGAATTGATTGACCAAGAGGAGGGGCTTCCTTAAAATCAGGAGGCTTTTGCTACGCAGAAGGGAAGAGGACATAGAGAAAGCTCTTTAGTTATGGTTTGTGGGGTTTTGACCCTTCTCAAAGCTTTTTAGGTAGAGACGTTTTTAGTTTTATCTATGAGAAGGCTGTCTGCAGTGGTAATTTGTAACCAAAAATACTTTTTATGATGTGCAAGAGAAAAAAATGTTTGACTTTGGCCTCTTGGTGTGGAATTTCCTGCATTGCTCCATTGTATCTACTTTCAGAATGACCAAAATTTCCACTGCACTCTACTGTCATTTTTGTGACTCACCTCAAACTGTTGTTGGTACAAGTTTTCATCAAGCACAGCAGTGGGAAAAAATGGTTAGGTGCTCTTATTTAGCATTATCCACAGTTTCTGCTGACCCATTTTCTGAGTATTTATTTCTAGAGTACTCATGTCATACCTAGAACAATGCACCTGTGCATAAGTGCATCCCTTGGCTTGAGACTGGGTTGGTCTCAACAGTGCCATGTAATTCAAGTTTTCTCTGATTAGTGCTTTAAACTATGAAATTAAGTCAACTTTTTGCCAAATGATAATGAAGCTAACTGTACCAGGTCAATACTACTGTCACCCATTATTTTGGGTCTCTGTTGAAACTGAGCTCCATTTGAGCTAACACTGGTACTTCGCAGTTTTGAGACAAGCTAGGAAATCCATAGAAAATAATTGTGGAAAGGATTGTTTTACATTTTTTATAATACAGTTTAATGCAGAATCTGACATATTTCTGTTTGTAGACAAAAGAAGTTGTCATACAAAGTATGTCGTTTGGTGTTAGGACAAGCAGTTTTTGGCCATAACAAATGGGTTGCAGTGCTGGAAGTCTGTTCTCCATTGTTTGTGCTGCCCTGAGGACCTCCAGTGGGATTGAACTGGTATAAGTGAAAAAGGGCTAGCCAAGCTTTAAATATATGTTAGCAGGAACTATATCATGTGCGTGTTCCTGTGGAAAGGAAATTGCAAACAGAAGTAAGGCAGGCATTCTGGTTTCCACATTTATCTTTGAGGGGGGTAGATCACTGTTGGCAAAAAATCAGGGCTTTATGCTGGTGTCTGAAGTTATGAAAGTCTGATAATGTACATAATGCTAAAGGAAAACAGATAAAACAACATGATCTCTAGACTCCAGGAAATAGGCCTCCCAACTGCAACTGAAAATACTGCATGTTTTTTATTTCCACTTCCATATGCTGTGATACTGCCAATACTTTTCCCATGAGCATGTCCTGAGTAGCTGGAATCATCTGATACATGGATAGGAATGGGTAAATACATTTCTGCCCGATTTTCCCAGTGTTTCCACATAAAGTAGTATGGAGTGGATTGAACAAGGAGTGGCATTTTTCCTATTGTTTAATACTATTTTTTACAATAAATTCTGAAAAGTAGTCACTGTCTCTATGTTGGTCCTTTTGCCTGTCAGTCCAAGGGGTAAATTACGGTGCAAGTTTCCCACTGTGAAGGACTTCACTTGGAAGTTTTGTTCCATTCCTATATTCATACTTCCATGGGCACTTTCTAATGCTGAAATTTTTTTTCTCCCTTAACTTTATTCTGTGGTGTCTAAAAACTAGTTAGGATAGAAACTTCATGTGAATCTCTTGAATGAAAAAATGCAAAGGATTCAGATGACAAAGCAAGTATATCCCTGGAACAAATCTGCAACAGTACCCATCTCACCTTCTTCTGCATCTTTTACATCTCACCTTTTTTTCCTGCTTTTTTTTTCCCTGATGAGAGGAGGGGAAAGACAGGAGGCTAGTTGCTAAAAATGTATACATTTAGCATTTCAGTTGATGCAGCTACTGTGTGGTTGTGTCTCTTGGCACACTAAATTTACTGCAAGTCATTGCTTGTTTAGTGTAAGTGTGTGAAGTGAAAGCAGACAATGTTAGACGTAGTGTGTGATATTAAACAGAGGTCTGTCTCTTGTCTGTCCTAGCAGCTATCAGGGGGAATTTAAGAATGTTCATGGCACAGTTTGAAAAGGGATGAGATGAATTTCAGCACAGCACACTGCTTGGCTCAGTGACATTCTGCCTCTAGCCATGGAATGAGCACACAGTGGCCGCCACTTCAGTCAGCTGCTGCTTTTATACAGTCATTCATTTTTTTAAAACTACAGATGTCTAAAAAGAGTACTTTTTCCCCCCTAGCAATGTTTAGAAGTAGATGCTCTTTCAACAAGTACATACTGGTTCTAATGATTTGGATATTTAAAATTTTGGTAAAGCAAGAGAAATTTTTTTTAATGGCAGACATGATTTCTAAACTTCAGGCTGCCTGCCCATAATCAAAAGCTGAGAATAATTTCTAATTCTAAAGTGTATGTGTGGTGTATTAAAAGACCAGCACAGATGGGAAGTAGCTAATGGCCTGAAAACCTCCTGCCCAAGGAAATATTTTCTCCAAAAAACAATTGCACTGTAGCTATTTGAAAAGTGACAGACATTTATCAGCAAAACAAGCTGCTAAACAAGCAATGGCAATTTTCCCATTTCTTATCCCATTACTCTATGGAGCTATTGATACGCTTGGGCTGCAGCCAGAACAGGACTACGTCATAGCAGATGTTTCACAAGGGCAGCTCTGCGTGCTAAAAATCATCTCCCTTTCTGGAATCTCCTTTCTCAGAAATGATTTTTCTTTATGGGTTCACTTTTTTTCCTGACTGTTAATTTTCAGTGAGGAAAAATGTACCCGCATTTGGCTTTCCAGAACTGCCAGAGAAGTTATGCAAGAGAAACTTCCTGTTGACAAGACACATATGTCTGTCTACTTAAACTCCTGCTTACTTGGATGTTCAGTGAAAATTGAAAGAAAAAAAAAAGAAAATAAACCTGACCTTTTATAATGTTTAGCATAGTAGGTGTTTTATAGAATCCAGACCAGATTCTGGCACTGCCCTCAAAGAGTTTGCAGTTTAAGAGTAAGGCAGAAGGTCAGCCAAGACAAACAAAAGGAAGATGGTAGAAAGGGGAGGGGGTAAAGTGATGGGATTTTTACCAGAAGACGGTGTGGAGTAGTAGGTTGGTTTACCACTTCCCATTTTGGAAAAGAAACTTGTCAAAACTTATGGAAGTCTGCAGTGTGACAGTAAAGGGTTAGTTGGGAACGATGAAGGCAGTGGAGAAGCAAAATGGAAGGAAGTGAGGTAGAGACAAAGGGGGGAAGAGTGGCAAGGAGTAGGACAGCATGGAGGAAGAGCGGGCTGAGCCATGAGACAGCGGGTGCACATGCAAGGAGGGTGGGACTGGGGAGGACGTGGGACAGGAAGACAGCCCTGTAAGAAGTTGGAAACAACACTTTGAAATCAAGTGACTCAGCTATAAGCTTTGGAGTTGACCAAAGGAACTGAACTTAAAATTACCACAAGGTCCCCAATGCGTTGATCTAGCCTTGGGCCATAAATAAGTGGAATTTGATTTCCTGAGCAGCTGACAACCTGCAGGTCCTGGACTGAGCAAGGTTTGCAGGCTTCCAGTCATGCTGTCACTAATCAACAAGCTCTCAGTTTCCACATGACCCAACTTCCCGTTCACATTCCCTTCACTCCCACACTGGTAGCCACAAACCTTGATGTTTGAATCGCCATCATCTGCAAGAGACATGGTTATATACAGTTTTTAACATAAAGGAATGCTTACAGTGACCACAGTTTCCCTTGTGTGCTGTTTACCTGTCCATTTCGCTGGCATTGCTGCTTCAAACCCCTCTCTGTTTCTTCCCTTTCTTTACTTATCCTTTCTCAGGCTGTGCTGCTCTTTTGAGCCAATGCCCATGTCCATCCCACAGTTCAGTCCTTTCCATGTTTAGCTGGAATCCTGGGGTGAAATGTGTCCATGCAGGAAGAGGAATCGATGGGTTTCTTAGGTAGAGTTGTCTGCTTGCACCTCCAAGTTTGGGAGTAGTGCTCTGACTCTGAGGGGAGAGGTCTGGTATTCCTGCATTTGGATAAGGCCTGGTGCGTATGTCCTACGGCAGCCGTGGTGCCATGTGTCAGGATACCCTGCTGGGCGGGCAGATCTCATGTTGCTTTTGCAGGTGAGCAAACCTTGCTTATTTGTGAGGTTTGCGATCATCACGAGCCAAGGAAAATTGCCTACAAACATGAAAGAAGTTTCTTCTCCAGTTCTGAGGAAGGTTGTCTTTGAGGAGTATGATTTCCCACAAATTCTACCTCTTTTTACCTCACCCATCATCCCTTTGAAAGGCCTATTTGCAGAATGTAGCAGAAGAGACTTGCTGATGACTTCTTCTGGAGCCAGTCGGTGCCTCCCTGAATGCTGGCCAAAAGTGATGTGATGGTTCCTTTCTCAGCTCCTCCCACAGCCGGGCAGGCTGGCCCTGGTGTCCCTTCAGCCACGCGGGGGGGCTGAACTCCAAGCCTCCACTATTGCACTATTGGATTTGGCAGATCAGTGACATGTGGGGTCATCCTCTTTTTTTTTTTCCCCCTGGTGTAGCTGTTTCCATGTCACGCAGATGTTCGTTCCTGCTAAAGAAAGGCTCTGTTGTGTGTGCTCTACTCCTGCACTGCCACAAAATGTCAGATGACTTCTTGAGCCCATCAGAAACTGTTTCTTGGCTACAGGTGCAGTGCAGGTTTGGGGGTAGATCTAGCTTTGGGCACCTCTCCCATAGCCCTGAGCTTTCCTGCAGGCTTGCAAGTCCATTTTAATCCAGAAGAGTCCTACTAACTTCATTAAGGTCCTCTTCTCAGACGACCCCAGCAAGAGAAGCTGAAAACACTGGTCTGGAAATTGCCCAGGTTTTTGTTAAAATGAACCTTTTCATGCTCAGGGACAGGCCCCAGGGTGGCGAAGGATGTGCTTGAATAGTCAGTTCTGGGAGCTGGGATGTCACAGGAACATTAAGTCCCAGGAGTGTCCTTTTAGGAGGGAGTGGGGGATGTTCCTCTCCTTGCAGCAAGGGCAGTTGGAAGGTGTGTTTTACTTTGCACCTTGTACCTGGAAGTAAAGCTGACAGGCAGCAGATGCCGGGGCTGCAAGGGAAGATGAGTGAGATGAAGCCGTAAATCAGTAAATCAGCCAGGAGCCTGCAATAAGATGTGAGTATTTAACCTCCAGCCCTGCTCCCACCAGTGCAAGCCTGAGCTCCTTCTGCTCCTGAGAGCCAGCCAAGGCCAGAGGCTGCACTCCCAAAATGCCACGGTCACTCTCATGTGCATATCTGTGACCTGCCACAGGCCTGCATTTGCATGTGCCCAGTGAGCAGGGCATGGTGTTGGAAACACTGATGCAGAACCTCCTGCTCACCTGCACAGAATCCTGATGCCTGTTATTTTATATTTGTTAATGATTTTATTTATGGATTATATATCTTTGCTGGAGGGCACGAGGAGGAGGGCAGGGTGTGGGCAGGACATGTACTAACATTCATTTCCTTTGCCTCCTTCCCAAGCCTTTTTTCCAGCTTTTTCAGCATAACCTGTGATGGCTCCTGGTTGATGGGCTGTTGGAGAAATGTTGCTTTGCCAGAGCAAAAAAACCCAACCTTAACAGGGTCTGTGCTTGTTTGAACTGATCAGGAAAAGCAGGGCAGGTATAAACCTTCAATCTATTTGAGATAAATGCTATAACTCCCTGGGCCTGCCTTCTTACTAGAAGGATGGCTATTTGTCAGTAACTGGAGAACGTATAATCTTTCTGCCACCTAGTGTCCAGCCTTTGGAGTGCTCAGGCTTTTCGGAGTGAGTTGCAAGTTATTTACTGTTTTCTCTTTAAGTGCTTATAAACACAATTAGTGATGTGGTGTAGATTTCATTTTTAGACTGAGGTAGGTTTCTGATAATAATAATTTTTACTCTCTGCATGCTCTACTATTTGGAAATCTGGAGAATACCAGAGAATAGCCTATTTTTATTTTATATCTCATCATATGTGTATATGGTGTTTTGAAGACAGATAAATAAAAAGCCATGATAAACTTTGACCAGGTGTGTTCTTGCAGATTTGTGAATGATACAAACATTCATATTTGAACTAGTACTTTGAAGGGGTCTGTAACGATTTATAGACCAGAGTCCTAAATTCCTTCTAATCATGCTACCTATACAAGAAAATGCAAGCCTTCTTAAGCTGTTGAACTCCTGATATAAAATCAAGAGCTCCTGCATGTGTGAATGTGCCTGTGTGCTTCCCTGCCCTGACTGTTGTTGCCACAGAAACCCCTCAGGTTTCTGAGGGGAGGCTCCAAACCCACTGTGTGTCTGCAGGATAAAAGAAGTGGCTGTGCTGTGCTCCCTGAACAGAAGTGGGCTGGGGTTGGTGGTTAAGCCCTGGGACATTGCCCAGTTAATGCTAAAGGTGATTTGGTCCCTTGTGTTGTCCTGGGCCTTTGTGCTTGTGCTGCTCAGGGGTGTCCCAGGCCAGGAGAGACCTGGCTTGCACCACAGCAGAGGGATGATATGGTTGTCACTTGGATTGCCCCAGTGGAAAGGCATTGATAACAATCACTTATAAAATTGCATCAATAGACTTAGAAATGGTGGCACTGTCACCCTGGAGATTCTTCTTCTAAAGGTAATTCAGGGGTAATTTTAGGTCCTTCTCCTACAGGGTACCTTTCACAGGATACCCACTCTGGGACTGAAAGCCAGAGAAGAGCATAGTTCTGTTCTTACACCCACAGTTCCTGCCTGTCCTGTATCCAGCTCTAAGGTAGAGGGCTGGCACACTGGAAAAGATCAGGTGAGGCTGGTGTGCCTGGACACATGGCTGTAGACATCTGTTGCTACCCAGGCATTCTGCAGTACAAAATCAGCCCTGTTTTGTGTTATATTGTCACAGTCATATCTGAGCATCTTTGGTTTTTTGGAGCTTAGCTGGGGGCCAGATACCTCATTAATGTAAACTGCTTTCTGGACTACAGCCGTGGGAGGAAAGAGATGCTGGTTTGTTTTAGAGCAGTTCCTTTGCCTCTGGAAGATCACAGATTTCAGAGGGATTTCCGTCTTTTTCTGCCACAGCTTAACAAAGACAGATTTCATTTGGGAACCTATGAATGCCTGGGACCCAACATGCACATGTATAAAGGTCGGAGACAGTTGAGTCCTCTCAGTCTTTATGATAAACTCCAGTGAGATTTCAGCTAGTGTCTCCAGTAAAAGTTTGAAATTCCCAGCTTCAGCAGGCAAGTTAGTGGCATCCCTACATCCTGCAGCTTTACCTCAGGTCAAAGCTCAAAGTTCTTCTCCCTGAGGTCATCAGGAGCCCTCAGAGCTGAGCTTGATGCTCCCTGAAGGTGTCTCTGAAACTCAGCAGCCCTGCCCTGGCCTGCCTGTGGCCCTGCTTTTCTGATTCTGGTCTCTTTTGCTTCTGGGAGTCACATTTAGGGTGTTACCATGGATGTTTGCTGATGCAACATGTGAAAATGGGATCATTTATACATGAGTACGTACTTGGATTTTTGCCTTATTTCCTGTGCACTTCCCTCCTGCTGCCCTGTGCACACATACGGTGCATACACATAAAGATGTGGAAAAGAAGGTGAGCTGTGGGGTGAAAAAGTTTGCTTGCAGTGAGATATCCACTGTAGTAAAGACAACAGGTGACTAAAAATGTGCAGAAAAGCAATATGGACCTGCAGAGTGACAGGAAGGGGAAACAGACTGAGTGCAGGTAGATGTGAAGCAATACACAGGGAAAAATAATCCCCATGTACCCCCTTCAAAATACTGGGATTTTTTCCAAGAAAATATCAATTCAATGGTTGTCAATAGGCAAAAAACCCCCCAGTCTTATGTTGGGAATTTTGAGGACTAGGAATAAAAAGGATATGCTGAATAAATGTAACTGTATGAATCCCTGGGTCACCTGCTTTTGAGTGTGACTCTGGTCCCTTATTTCAAAAGAGATATAGCAGAACTGAAAAAGGTCCAGAGAAAGGCAGAAAGGATGACTAAAGGTAGGGAATAGTTTCTCTATGAAAGGAAACTGCAAGTCCAGTGGGCTGGATAGGGAGGGTTTAGTAGAGGCCTACAGAGTTAGGTGTGCCATAAAGATGGATGTGGAGCAACCACTCACTGTCTCTGCCAAAAGAAGAATGAGACACCATCAACTGGAGCTGGCCACAGCCTGACTTAGAGCAAGCACCAGGAGCTGCTCCTTGCACAGTGGATGCAGACCTGGGGAACTCCTCCCTTGGGGATGCCCAGGTCCAAAAGCTGAAGTGGGCACAAAGTGGGGCTGGGCAAGCCCATGGAGAGCATGAGAACCACTGCAGGGTATTGACTCAGCAAACCACACTGAGCTGGGGAGCCCCAGAGACCCCTTTGGGCCCAGGCTCCTTTTGGGTGAGCGCTGTGTTTGGCGGGAGGGTGGCCCTGCTGAGAGCTTTGCCCCCCTCCCTCAGCATGAGCGAGCGCTGGACAGTCCCTGCAGGGGCTGAGCACTGCACCCAAGGCTTGCACACCCTGGGGGAACAGCCTGCACCCTGGCCAGCTGCTGCTGCTGGTATTCTCCTCCTTGTCTCCCAGCAGAAGGGTGCAGGAGGTCTCTGGAGAGGAGAGCTGGTCTGCTGCCCAGGCAGCTGCAAACACTGGGAAGGAGGATGTTGTCAAAAGGGCTGTCTGTGCTTACACTCTCATGTTTCTCAGCGCTGGAGAACGGAGTTTAAACAAGGTTCCCTGGCCCATTGAAGCTGAATTATTTCTACAGAAGCAAGCCATGTCTTAAACCTTTCCCCTCAAGCTTCCCCAGGAGATGGTTGGGTTTGTCATGCAGGGTTCAGGGCTGGGAAGGGGACAGGGTGAGGGTGGCCACAGCTCCCAAACACAGCAGGGCATTGCCTGGAGAAGTGATGGGGATCCAGACTGTGCATGTAACAGGAGGGACCACTTGGGCACCTCAACTCAAAGCTGCTGCTGGATGTGCTCCAGGCACAGCTTTGTGGTGTGAAAAGAACCATGGCAGCATCTCCCTGGCTTGACCTGAGCTCCTGCCTCGCCACAAAACTTGCACTGCCTGAGCTAATGCAGGTTTTGATGTCGATGTCCTTAAATTGTTTGTCTCTGTTTGCAACAGGCTTGTATTGATTTAGGTTAATTTGGTTACTCAAAAAAAGGGTTGTGCTGATTGCTCTAAGTGGATTAAATAGTGATTTTAGTTAAACTGATGGCAGGCTCGTGTGTAGACAGGGCCTGGAGCTTTGTAAGCTAATGACTTGGCAGTACTGCAATGGGTTTTTTTAGACAGCTGAGACCAAGCTGTTGTTTTAAATACAAGACCATAAGTGTTACTATTCTACTAAACGGTCCCCAAATGTGATAGTTTTCCACTAACTTGGGCTCCTTCTGAATCCTGGCTGATATCTTTGCTAACTCTCACTTTCCTGATAATAATTTGGCAAGTACCTTTATTCCAAATGGACTTTGCATTAAATCCAAGTGTGAAACATGGAAAATTTCCAATTTTTGGCAAAAGTTTCTCATTTCTGTTCACTTCCCCAGCCTGCTTATTTTTCCACTTTTGTTTTTGTCAGTAGAAAAAAGTTTGTCCTCTTTTTTTAATAAAAATTCAAGTAGAAGAAAAATGCAAAGGAGCCTAGCTCCTGCCAACAGCAGGGACCTTTGTGGTATTGACAAATGCTAGGTTTCTGAATTTCCTACTGCAAGCCTGCTACGTTTTTTCTTCCCAAGGGAAAGCTCTCACTTTCCCATCAAAGATTCTATAAACA
Organism: Dicaeum eximium; assembly: GCA_013396995.1. NCBI lineage: Eukaryota > Metazoa > Chordata > Aves > Passeriformes > Dicaeidae > Dicaeum > Dicaeum eximium. The sequence continues at coordinate 2,864,968 of VWZP01008818.1, read as the reverse complement.
TATCTCTGAGCTGTGTTCCTTCTCAAGGCCACAGGTGTTGTTTTTCTGTTCTGTTCCCACAACTTGGGAGATATGGATTGTCTCACTTAACCAATGGTAATTGGGAGCTAGTCTTGGTTACCAGCCAGTCAATTTAATATTATAAAGTGTGTTCCACTTGTACAGCAAGACTAAGCTAAGAAGAAACTAAGCTAAGAATAAGCTAAACTAAGCTAAGCTAAGCTAAGCTAAGCTAAGCTAAGCTATGAACCTTCTGAAAAAAGTAATAAGCTATAAATTTCAGCCTACCGATATATCACAGAGCCATTGTTAATAAAACCTTCTAAAACCTGGAGTCTATGTCTGTGTCTGTGGGCAACAACAACCACATTTCTCCACATGAGAGCTCTTGTTGGAGGACAGGTCCAGAAACAGCCACTGTTCCATTTCTTCCCTCAGAAAAATACAAGGGTGAGATCATAAAGAAATCACAGAGGGGTTTATGTTGAAAGAGACCTTAGCTCTTGGGCATTATGTATTTTGTGCCCATATAATCTCAATGGGAAGAAATAACTGTATTGCATAAAGCCTTTCCTGCCTGCTGCTGAACCCCCCCAGCTGAGCTTCTGCCAAGTGAATCTGCCTTCACAGGTCTTTTCTCCACCAAACTGCAAATCCCATTTTGATTCATCTGCTTCCTCTGTCCATTTTTTTATCTTCAGGGTTGGGACTGAAGTTAGAAAAGAACATGACTCCAGACAAATGAATCACTGAGCCTTGGTTAGCTCTGATCTGGAAGGACTGTAAAGAGTTCTGACATGCTGAATAAGCCAACAGAGGCGAAGCTGTGGGAGAGGGACATGACACAAATCGGGCAAATCAGGGGTGAGAGCATTTATGAAGGAGCTGAGTTACCCAGAAAGGGAAACAGATTATTTTCCAAGACATAGGCCAAGGAGATCGCGGGAATCAGCACTGTAAAAGTGAATGGGCTGCGTGTTAACCGCAGCACCTTGCTGGGGTGGTGGTCAGGAAGGGGCAGGGAAGGGCCAAAGCAGAGCCACGAGGCAGGCCCAAGCCACAGACATGCAGTGTGCCTGTAAGACTGTGGTAATAAGCACTGTGGAAGCCATCTTCATCCTCAGTGACCACCTCACCAGAGCAATCTGCCAGTGGATTGATGTCCTTTGCATTGGCTCTAAGCCCCACTGGGCAAGGCTCAGGGCATGATCACTGAGACATCTTATCCAAGGCTACAGGCTTGGGGGTAGAGCTATTTGTCAAATAAAAATTACAGGTCATCTTCCTGCCTTGAACACCCGAAATGTAGGTGAACAAGTCTTAATCAAACTGACCAAAACGTTTGCACAGGGCTGATGGGGCAGCTAGGCTGGGAATTGGCCATTTCTCCCCTCCTCCCATTTGCCATCTGGTGGTGTCTGAGAGCTCCAGGAGACCGCTCCAAAGGTGTTCTGGGCTTACAGCAGAAAAAGCTGCCCATGAGGGATGGATGCCCAGCCCTGGAACACAGCCCTCCCTGGGCTATGAGTCGTAAAATAAACTCTCAGATCAGAACAGCTGGCTTTGCTACAAAAGACTACAAAGCTCACAATGAGTAAAAGAATATCCTACAAAATCCTCCTTCAGACTTCCCTGAGCCTCTTCCATGAAACAATTAGTGGATGCTCTTGTTTTGAACTCTGTGACTCACTCCTGTAATTCAGTGGTGGCCTGTGATCACTCAGTCACTTAATTTGTCGTGGGGAAACAGGCAATTGTGAGAATTTCCTCTGTGCCTCCCTGGCCTCTCGCTGCAGCTCTGGGCACATTGGAGCCTGGATGCTCACTTCCCAGATGTGCAGGCTCCCCTCAGGAATGCTTCCTCACGGCACCAAGTGGTGATCAGGAAAGTTTCTCAAAGAGAAAACGCATCTCACTGTGTTTTACAGTACTTCAGCTGCAAGGGCGGTGCTGTTATCAATGGCCTAAATAGTCAAGTTGTGGCTTGGCTCTACCAGAGTTTTATTTGTCATTTGGTATCTTCACAGTGGGTGCACGTGTGCACAATTGTAAAAACTCCATTAAAGATAATGGACTCTATCAAAGCAATTACACTGGCTAATGTCTCCCACATTCTTTTCTATTAACCATACTAAACTTTGCCATTCAGTAGCATATTTACTGTTATGAACCAGTAGGTGACTTTTAATCCCTGGATTTGTATAACACACATATTTGTGTACCTTTCCAAGTACATTGCAAGTATGAAAGACATTTAACAATTAAAACAAAAGTGTTCCCAGAGATTTCCTGTACCCACTGAATATATTTGAAGGCTTCTCTGTGTTTATGTTGCCTTGGTTGTGCTGAGATAATTTGGGCAGTAGAGCAAGGAAAAAGCACTGAATAATTTGCCAACTATTTCACATCAAAAAGAGAATTGAAAACTACAGTGTCCTTCATGCAGGGCTCCCTCCAGGCCCTGGAGGTGGCTGAGCCAGTGACTTTGGTGGCCTTGGGCAGCTGCTGCTCCTCTGCCAAGGCACAGGGATGAGCTTCTCCATGGGATGCTCAGGCTTGTCACTCATTTGCTTTTGACTTTCCTCTGCTTGACCTCTCAGACAGTTTCAGTCTCTTTGTTGTCTCTTTGTTATTTCCCTTTGGCAGTTGCTTTTTGTCTTACAGCTCACGTTTGTTCCTTTCTATTTCTTCCTCTTTTTCTCTTTCACCTTTCCTGTTCCTCTTGCTTTTCCCTCATGCTTTCTCTCAAACCACTCTCTCCTTTTCTGGTTACTTTTCCCAAGGGCTGAATCACAGCAGTTCTGTTTGAGTGGCCATTTGTATAGCCCAGGGTCATCTCCCACAGTTTGGGGTGCTAAGCTGAGGAAGGTGACCTTTCTTGGTTCCCTCTGCAGTCAGCTGGAAGAGATGGGAACGTCCAGGAAGTGACTCAGGTTTTGAGGCTGTCATAAGACCCTGTGAACACTGATGTCCTCCCCATGAGCTGACAGTAAAACAGATGAATATCCTAACTTACAGGCTTTGAATTTGGGGCGCAATTTATTTAGTACAAATCCTGCTTTTGCAGAGTTTTGGCACATGTTGGATGGATGAGAAGCACAAATCAGGGGATCTTCCCTCTAACCAACACTACCCTCCCAGGTGCCAGACTTCTGCCCACAGCCTGGCATTTAGGAGAAGTGGCATCTGCAGCACAGCAGCTGACAGAGCCTTTCCCCACCCCAGAGTCCCCTCTCTGCTCTAGACAAAGCATTTGGTTCAGCTTCAAAAAGCCAAGCAAGTACTTTTGCTCCTGTTCCTCTTTTTGCTCCAAAGTAACTATCGTGCAAGGAATAAGGAAATAAAAGTGAAAGGGGAATCAAAACTTTCATTCTCACACAGCCATTTAAAAGCAGGCATCTGCACAGTTTCCATGACTTTCATTTCACCGGGAGAATGTTTCCCAGGAGCTAACTTCAACATTTTGAATTGAGACACATTTAGCCTTTTCCACAGCAAATCACACAGGAGCTATGAACTGCAAATGCAGCCTTATCTCCATCCAGACATTTGCTCCCAAAGAGATTTTTCCAGTTTCTGTGATCAGACCAAGAAAATACGAATGACATTATAAAAACTCTCCCAGAGCACGCTCTGTTGTATTCTGAGTTTGCTGACAAGCTGTAACATGGTAAGGGTCGCTTTTCTCTGTAGAGGTCTGGTCCTATGATCTGCCTGTGAGATTTTGCCACTGGCTTCCCTAGGTTTTCACCTCCAGTGCAAGCACCTTGCTGATCCATGAATGAAAAAGAAATTGCTGAAGTGGTTTTCTCCCTCCCCTTCCCTGTGCATCTCTGCCCTGCCTTCCCTTACAAACCCTTGTGGGCACAGGAGGGATGACTGCTTCCTTCATGAACGTCCCTTGTCCCAGGGCAGGCTCAGCAGGACACGCTTTCCCACACTTTACCCTTCTCCACAGACCACTGGGGCAAGGAAAACTGGGTCCACATCCACCTGTTCTTAGGCCCAGATAACTGTTTGGAGCATTCTTTGTTAATTTTATTACTGACATAATAAAATGAGGTGATGGACAATTCCTTGGCCTTGTATCTGACCGAGGTGGCTGCTACAGCTCGCTCTCTGTCCCGAGTGCTGCTGTGTGTGCAGCTGACCTGGTGCCTTTGATAATCAAATTTTCATTAGTCTGCTAAGCAAAACACTGGCATTGAGCCACAGGCAAGTTGTAAAGCCAGCTGAATAATTGGAATAATAATTCACTCATATTGAATGTGGTCCATTTAAAGGTGGTGCTTATTTCCTGAATGGAAATTAATATCTTCTAAGGGCTTGGTTTAGATTACTTCACTGCATGGTTTACTTCAGCATTATAATTTTGCCACTGATACGTAAAGTGGGTTCATAAATAGAGCAGCAGAGCCTTGGCTGCGCTCAGAGATAGTGCTGTGCACTAATGTAAATTATAAATGTAGAGCTAGAAAATGTAACAAGCCCGGCTGGCAAACTTCCCTGTATTATTTCACAATAACTGTTTCCAGCCAGTAGTGATTTTTTGTATAGCAGAAGACAGGTTATTTATATTATATATTTAGCCTAAAACTGTAATAACATCCTCTGGCAAAAGGATTATCTGATGGTGTCTGAAATGGAATCAGCTTTCCTCTTTTCAGGCATTAATAATTGAAACATTTGTGTCACCTCATGGCATTTCCTGAATTGGAGAATAAAACGAGGATGACTTTTTAATTTAAAAGTATAGTTTACTTCTTAAAAAGTAAATCTATTTTTGACAACCAGAATTTCCTAGAATTGTTAGGTGTGGTTTGTATCACCAGCCAGAGAAATATTTCCTTTTACAATTCTGATCAGGCAGAGACAAGAGTACCTGGCTCAGCAGTCAGGGAAGTACCTGTGAACAGGCAGGGCGTGTGAAGGTCACGGGAGAGAGAAGGTTTGTTCCTGTTTCCTCAGAAATGCCTGGATGCCTGCTACATTGCCCATCTGCACATTCCCAGGCAAACCCTAGGGAAGTGAGGATGTGGGCTTTCAATCCCCAGAGGGTGATCCTGCTTTAGGACCCCTTGGATTTCTGGCATGCAAGGGAGCACGTTTCACATATCAGAACTTTCAATGCTGTGAATTTCTGTTTAATACATTATTTAAGTGATTCTTCACTACAAGGTATGTTGGTATGAAAAAGGGAGGAAAAGGCCTTCCCCTCCCTGGGACCCACTCAATCCACACATGAGAATGGATGCATACAATGGCCATTCTAAGATGACACTTTACAGAAGTCAGGTTTGTTTAGATGAATGCTACAGCCAAATAATGACAACTTCAAATCCTAATACACGTGCTGTGAAAAAACTCCCACTATAATAATGACAGCCCAATAGAAAGTAATTCCATATCCAAATGTAAAAAAAAAATTAATGTAGGAAGGTTTGTTTACTTAGTGGCTGTAGTGTAGTATTTAAACCCCAGTTTATTACAAGCAGTAAATTTGAGGAAATCTGGGATTTGGGGTGTTTAGTTCAGTAAAAAGGACAGTTGATGAGAAAAAATATGTTTATTCTGCTTTTTAAATCACCAGTGTTCCTGCTTTTGTTTCTCACAGTTTTGTTCTTAGTTGATCTACTGACATATAATTATGGCTGGTTCACACTAATATGAGTAAAATCCATTTTTAAAGCCTGCAGAACAGCAATATGAATCCTTATCTTGTTTGCTAGTGATCAGGTATCTCTAGGGAAACTTAGTTATTTTCTTTGACTAATTTAAATTTATGGGAAGTCATTCAGTCAAAATGAACATGGAAAGGCTTAACTCTTTTGAATTGTATACCACTGGATTAGGACTTCAAACATTTTGAATTATCCATAATATGTGATTATTAATCCCATAAATATTTTTAATGGAGTGATAATGAGCTATCAGCTTTACTCCTGTTTGAAGCCTACCCTGACACCAGTTGAGTCACTGCCTTTGGAGCAGGATCTGAAAATGATGCCAGTAAAGCCAAAGAGCTGCTCTGCTACAGTTGTATATAAATAATGAAACAGGTGATTCTGGAAAGTGAAATGTATTCACCTGTAACAAGAATCACAATAAAGCCTCATATTTTTCTTTCTTGTTTTAAAAAGCTATTTAATTTTTTTAACAAAATCATGGCTTAGCTGAAGTTTCTAGGAATTCTCTGGTTTAATAACTGAGTCTGGGACTTTTACCTTTCACATTACACACCCTGATTTATTTATTTCTCTGTCTCTAAGGAATATTACCTTTATGCTAATCACATCACAAAGCGTATTGCAGAGGTATTGTAAGTACCCACAGAATTAACTAAAGCACAAATTTAGAACATCTCATTTTGGATAGGGTATGATGGTATATCTAACCAAAGCACTGACTAAAGCCATGCAAGAAAAATTTTTTGCTTCAGTTCTGCGGATGACCTAAAAATACATATATTTAAAAGTTCTTTGCATATTAACCCGAAATACCCTGGCTTTTACTGGTTTTTGATGGAAAACAATCATTTGGTGATGAACTTCATCACTGTAAGTGAAATGAGCTCTTCTGGTTTTGGACATTTGGATGCTCCGCCTCCCTGCGCTCTGCCAGCCCGTGCTGCTGCTCCCCACTGGCCACTCCTTCCCACCCTCCCACCTCACTGCAGCTGTCCCAGTCCATGCTGCAGCCATCCTTCAAAAGGTGCCCTGCATATGATTCTTAAAGGGAAGGAGAGAGGATGAGAAGAATAGCTGGAGAAAAATCTGTATTAGAACATGAGCGTGATGTTTTTTACCCTTCTGATCTATGATAGATGCCACAGCACCACATGTGAGCCTAGCTTAAAAAGATCAAGATGTCTTGATCCTAAAGAGATAAAAATAAATAAGTCTAACATGTCTGGGGTTTCCTCATTTTTATGCCAGGCAAATCCTTTTTTTTTTTTTTAATTTGGTTTGAATTTGCAAGTAGAGCTGGCTTCCCTTCAGCGGCATGTTTTGATGAATAAGTTGTTTGCTGCTGAAACAGAAAAGATCTCTGGTGAAGCAGTGATGGGGCAGAGAGGGAAAAACAAAGATGAATGCAAGAAGAAGAAAGGCAGGGTTTGCAGCTGAGCTGAGAGACGAAGCAGAGGTCGCAAGGGACAGAGCTACAGGAAATCTGCTCTTCATGGCAGCAGGTGCAGGGGCAGCTCTCATGCACTGATGTCAATTGGAGGCCAGGGTACCACACAAAGCAGCAGCTATGTGTAGATAATGAGAAGCTGGGAGGCCAAGACAAGCAGTGGAAAATAGGTTGATTTGGAGCTTGCATGAGGGCTCAGGAAGTTGTGTGAGAAGGAAAGAGGCAGCAGCACTGCCTTCAGTACAGAGAGGGTTTGTGTAAAATTTTGTGTGGTTTCTGATGCAGCATGCAATGCTGTAGCTTCACAGTTGCTTTTAAGTGGAGAAAAGTTTTTAGTGGGGAAAAAAAAGTTCCTAGTTCATTGTAGAGCCAATGAAACACTCTTGCTTGCACAAAGGAGGCAGCCACAACTGGAGAAGTAGTGGAGGGAGCAGGCAGGACAATTTCTTTTGGCAGCTGTGCCTGTATTTGCCATTATAATGAAGAAATGGAAATTAGGAAATAGCAAAATTCTCCAGCTCCCTCCTGACTAATCTAAACTAGAAGACAGCATTATAGTATCCACTGTTAGGTATGCTCTTCTGTGTCATTTTTTACACCATCCATCTCAATCTAAACACTTAACTACTGCTCTAAAGTACATTAGGGCAAACTAGAGTGGGGTGGATTTCTCTACATCTGTGGATGTCTCACTATGTCATTTGAATCAGACTTAGGGCTATGGTTATAATTAGGTCAGGGCACAATTAAAACAGCATGAAAACCCAAGGATATTATTCTCCCCTACTAGCATTTGCTTCAGAAGGCTATCTGCACCTTTTTCTCCAGTTATGCCTAAAGTCTTCAGTGAAAACTATCTGCCATGCCCCTGCTCCTCTTTTCCAATGGTCTGATAATTGAAGGATCATGGTTGTCAAAAAGCAGCTCCTTTCTGGATAAAGGAACAGAATGTCATGTTCTGTGTACACAAACATTCACACATATTCCTGATTATCGTCTGAGGTAATGAATTACAGTCTGCTGAGTATTCTGTTGTGGTGGGACTTTTTTGTTAAATATACACATTGATGTGAGTACACCTGAAGTAAGGCAAGCTCACCTGAAGCAGAAGTGATGAGGTTTGGGATAAACTTTAACTCTCCCAGTAGATTCAGAACAAATGCAAAGAACTCACTAGCAGGGCTTTTTTCCTGAGTACATCTCATGACCTTCTTCTTTTAAATATTTGTTTTGAGACAATGTACCATTTGGTAGCTTTGTACTGACTTGAGTCTCTTGAACCTCTCCTGTTCACCATATAAACAGTCTACTGAAACAAGTCTGCTGCTGATGCTGCATTATTTGAGGCAGCATGAACAAGAGCTGGCTGCAAAGAACTGAAGAAGGACCTTGTGAGGTCGAATAACTGGGCAATCAAACCACAGATGAAATTCATTGTGTGAGTTGAATCAGCACCTACCAGGAAAAAAAATCCTAGCCTCTCATATAAGATGAAAAGCTCTGAAATGATGACAGGCACTGAGAAGGAAACCGTGGCATTAGTTACATATCAGAAAACATCAGTTAAATGTGTGGCTGCACTCAATCAAATGTACCAGACCATTTGCAAAGGAACACAGAACAGGAAACATGAAGATGCCACTGCAGGAATCCATAGCAAACCTGAACACTTACTTAGTCCCCTCATCCCAGAAAGCAGAAACAGAAAAAAAAATAGAGAGGGGTGGTGTACAAGGTCAGTCTGATTAGTTTAGCACTGCACAGTTTGGAAAATGGACTACATTATGTATTAACACAGGACGTCATCAGAGGCACAGATACACTGTGAAAAAAATGCTTTTTCAAGCACAGAAATCCAGGAGCACACAAAGGCAGGGAGCCCTAGCCAGGCTCAGAGCAAGAATGGCTAGTTTTGGCATGTGAGGTACAGCTGCTTGCTGTCTTCTCTCACAAGTCAGGAAGGGCACAGACTAGAACAGGAGGTCAAAACTCTCTTGGCATGTTATATGTTCCTTGGTAAATGGCCTGAAACCACAGAAAATCAGTAATATGACAGTTGTTAGATAAACACAGGCTTTTAAAAGCAACTTTTCTGAATGTTGTGAAAACTTCCTTGTGCACAGGATGGTGTATTTAACTTAAAATTGCATTTCCTGCATCTGAGAAGGAAGGAGCATTCTTTAAGACTAGGATAGATGCAGGTCATCTGCAGGAAAACACTGATTTCATGTACATGATTAATGTAGTGGATATGATGATCTGTGAGTGAAGCAGGTACCACTTTAGCAAAGTTAATAAAAGCTGTAGTGAGTGGGCACTCATAAGCTTATATAAAGCTTGTAATTATGAATAACAGCAGAAATAAAACTGTCAGTAGAGAAACACTAGGGATGGCAAAAGATGATGTATGTGTTAACTAGGGAGGAGAAGATACACTGGAAATGGTGGAGGACTAAAATCACCTAAAACATAAAATGGGGAAGGGGATTTTAGCAGAAATTCATATTGTTTCAATGATATGTAAGTTTGAGAGGACAGATTCAGGAAAGGTACAGTGATCTAAGGAAAAGGAGTTGAAATTATTTGCTGTATATTAAGGGTTAACTCTGGCAGGCAGCTAATCCCCATGCAGCCACTTGCTGACTCACCTCCTGCCCCAGCAGGATGGGAGAGAGGATCAGAAAGGTAAAAGTGAGAGAACTCATGGGCTGAGGCAGAGACAGTTCCATAGGTAAAGCAAAAGCCACGTGCACAAGCAAAGCAAAACAAAACAAGGAACTGTTTTGTTCACCATTCACTACTTCCCATGGGCAGGCAGGCATCCAGTCATCCCCAGGAAAGCAGGGCTCCATCATGCACAACAGTGAATTTGGGAGAAAAATGCTATACATGTGAATGTCCTCTCTTCCTCCTCCTTTCCCCAGCCGTTACTATTGGGCATGATGTCATGTGGACATATGGTTTGGAATATCCCTTGGGTTGTTTAGGTCAGGCTGTCCCAGCTGTGTCCCTTCCCAGCTTCTTGGATACCCCAGCCTGCTCACTGACAGCTAAAACATCCCTGACTCTGGTCACAAACCCAAAACAGAGTCCTAAATAAGCTACTATGAAGAAAATTGCCTCTACCCCATCACACCCCTGTACATATATATATAAATGATAGCACCTTTCAACAAAATGAAAAAGCTCTGTGACATAAATATATGTGGAGTCATACAAAAGCAATGAAAATACATACATAGAATTCACAGTATCACAGAATACTCTGAATTGAAAGGGACCCACATGGATCAAGTCCAGCTCCTGGCCCTGCACAGGACAGTCCCAAGAATCACATGATGTGCCTGAGAGCATTGTCCAAATGCTTCTTGAACTCTGCCAGGCTGGTGCTGTGACCACTCCCCTGGGGACCCTGTTCCAGTGCCCAACCACCCTCTGGGTGAAGAACCTTTCTAATATTCAGCCTGAACCTCCCCTGACACAGCTTCAGGCCATTCCTTTGGGTCCTGTCACTGGTGACCACAGAGAAGGGATCAGTGCCTGCTCTTCTTCTTTCCTTCACGAGAAAATTGTAACTGCAAGGAGGTTTCCCCTCAGTCTCCTCCAGGCTGAACAAACCCAGTGCCCTCAGCTGCTCCTCATACAGCTTCCCCTCAAGGCCCTTCTCCCTTCATTGCCCTCCTCTGGACACTCTCTAAGAGCTTTTTATCCTTCTTTTATTGTGATGCCCAGCACTCACACAAGACTCGAGTTGAGGCCGCCCCAGCCCAGACCAGAGCAGGACAATCCCCTCCCTTGCCTGGCTGGCCATGCTGTGCCTGATGCCCCCCTGGCCAGGGCTGGCCCTCCTGGCTGCCAGGGCACTGCTGGCTCATGTCCAACTTGCCACAGATCAGGACCCCCAGGTCCCTTTCCATGGAGCTGCTTTCCAATGTCTCATTCCCCATTCTGTCCGTACATCCAGGGTTGCCCCATCCCAGGTGCAGAATCCAGAATTTTCCCTTGTTGAACTTCATGTGGTTGGTGACTGCCCAGTCCTCTGATTTGTCCAGGTCTCTCTGCAGGGCCTGAAGCCAATGAATACCATAACAACTGTACACATATCTTGCTAAATTCAGCAAGTATCTGACATGCAAAGCAGTGCCAGGGTAGGGTTCACAAACAGTGACAGATGGCTCTGAGACCAAGCAATGCCCAGTATGGCTAAACTTGAAAACACATTGTTTTCCAAAAGGATGCTTGGTATATATTTTTGTTGTTATGCTGGGACCTGTGAGATGGAGGCCATATACCTGTATGTGTATCATAGGCTGTGTCCTTCACCTGAGGTGAACAGCCCAAGGTATGGGTTAGGGGCTGAGCTGATGGAAAGCAGCTCTGTGGAGAAGGACCTGAAGGTCCTGGTGGACAACAGGCTGTCCGTGAGCCATGCCCACACCCACGTGGACAAGACTGATGGAATCCTGGGATGCATTAGGAAGAGCACTGCCAGCAGGTCAAGGGAGGGTATCTTGCCCCTCCAAATGAGCCCAGGTGAGGCACATCCGGAGTGCCATGTCCAGTTCTGGGCTCCTCAGTACAAGGGAAACACAGAGCTCCTGCAGCTGGTCCAGTGGAGGGACACAGAGATGATTAAGGGATTGGAGCATCTCCCTGAAGAGGAAAGGCTCAGGGAGCTGCGCCTGTTCAGCCTCAAGAGACACAACTGAGAGGGAACTGAAAGCATTATCCATGCTTTTAATTATATATGAAGGGAGGGTGCCAAGAAGATGGAGCCATGCTCTTCTCGGTGGTGCCGAGCAATAGGACAAGAAGCAATGGGCAGAAACTGATGCACAGGAAATTCCACCTGAAGAAGAGGAAGAACTTCTTTACTCTGCGGGCAAGGGAACAGATTGTGCGGAGACGCTGTGGAGTCTCCCTCACTGGAGATACTCCAGGACCATCTGGACACAACGATGTGCCATGTGCTCTAGGATGACCCTGCTTGAGCAGGGAGCTTGGACCGCCGTGGTCCCTTCCGATGTGACCGAATCTGTGATTCCCTGTTTCCTCTCCCGCCCAGCTGAATGCTGCAGACCTGCGGGAGCAGAGCCCTCACAGCCGGACACGGGCAGCAGCGGCAGGACCCGCGTTCTCCGGGGCCGCGGGTGCGCCCAGCCCCGGCCGGACCGCACCACCCTCCGCAGTCCGTCCCGCCCGCCGCCCTCTCCTTCCCCACGGCGGCGGAGCTGCCTCGGCCCGCCCCCGGCGGGGAGTGGCCGGGCCGGGTCCGCTTTCCGCCCGCTGCGGGCCGGGATCGGGATCGGGATCGGGATGTGGCGGCCGCAGCCCCGGGCGGGCGGTACCGACAGGCGGCGCCGCGGCGGCGGCGGGGACGCGCCGGGCCCGGGTGAGAGGGGCTGCGGGCACGGAGCGGGGAGGAGGAGGCGGGGGGTTCGGCAGGAAAGCTCCGCTGGAGCCCCAGAACGCGCAGGGGGCGTGGGGCACCCCTGACGGGGCTGGGGCCGGCATCGCTGCTCCCCGCTGGGGAGCCGGGCGGCTCGGCTGGATGCTGCCCTCGGGCTGGGAGCAGCGGCAGCTCTTGGGAGCCCCGTTGAGTATGGAGAGAATGTAGTTGGTTTTTTTTTCTTTTTTTTTTTTTTCCCTTCCTTTTTCCTTTTCGGTCAAAAAAAACCAAACCAAAACAAAACCGGATCTTTCATTTCACAGTCGGAAAGTTTTAGGATTTTTTAGTATTTTCCTTTTAAATTTTTTTTTTTTAAAGCCCCTGGTGATGTTGGCGTTTATTTCGCAGTTAATGCAGTCTAATAGAGGGTCTTGCAACTTTGAGATAAGGTAGCTATCATTTTTTTAACTCAAAAAATAAGATGCTTTGATTTCATTTCAGCCCGTGTGAGTGCAGTTATAGTGATACAAAGATATCAATGGTTTATTTGGTATGGTTTATTTGTTTATTTTTTAAAATAACCAACTGCAAAGTGGGAAGTAATGGTGGTGCTCTTAGAAAAGCACCTTATTATGTCACCCACCTTATGTCTCCAGTCCTGGCTTAAGGAAGAAAAAGAAAACTGCCGTCTCAGCAGACAGTCTGTGTGTATATGCTTTTATAAATAAATGAATTTTACAAGACCATGACCTCTAATGTGGATGACCTGCTCTCGTTTTCTCTCAGAGCAGCAGCAACAGGTCTGAGCTAGGGCTGCCCTCTTTATCAAGAGTGGTGCTGGCAAAAGGCTGGAGCCAGGAGGAAATTCTGGAAAAAAACGCTTCACCCTTCCCAGGACAGTTGGGGAAGAAAGGTGTATTTCTCACTAGGTATATCTGCTGTCTTTGGGGTTGTTTGGGATATGTGGTTCTCCCAGCTCCATGGGTCCACCAAGACATTCTGCAAACACTTCAGTCGTCCTTGCCAACAGTTAATAGAAAACGGCTCATTCCTGTTTTGGTAATCCACATTAATCTTTGTGTACAAGTGCTTGAGTAACTTCTTGCTGAGCTTTTGAGTAGCAATTTAAGAGTTCTGCAGTGAAGTGCTTTTATAATAAAGGCTTTCACAAAATATGCTGCAGAAGGTATAGCAGCAAGTGCTGCTGCTAGTTAGAAGTAATGATGGTTTTCAAAGAAATGGGTGATGTTCCCTGGGATGTATTATCCCTTGTTTTGTCCTTTCCTGTTTGCTTGCCAATTTGCTATTGGCCTTACAGTAACTCCTGAAAATGGGAGAAGTTCTACTTATTAAAACTTTTCTTGGTGTTTAAATACTGAAGTCCCTTTAATGAAGTTTTATGTTGTATGTTTCCCCATCTCATTGCTGAAATTGAAATTGTTGTAGTTCATTCTGCGAAGGCACTGTCAGTGGTTTTCCAGTTGAAGCTACAGTACATTTTTTACTATTCATAGGGCTTCTAGGCCCTTATGACACTACAAAGTAGGGGTGTTTAAAGAAAATATTTGATTTAAAAGAAAAAAAAGGCTGAGTTTAGAGATTTGTAGTTACTTAAAATATTGGGATAGTGGCAAGTTGAAGGAATGTACAAGAACTTCCAAATGCTTATGAGCAGTGTTTTGTATACTTGAGATTAGGACCATATCTAATATGTCTTTTTTTTCTGCTAATGTTTGATACTATCAGAGTTACCAATTTTCTTTATAGCTCTCTTTGAGATTGGGCATTGAAAATGGCATGTTCTCATATGCGACATTGAATATTACAGTGCAGCAGCACTCTAAAAAACAGTCAGAGGCAAGTATTGTATTGCCACTGGCTTCCTCCCTCTTTAAATTTAGATAAATCATCCTTTGTTCTCTTCAGTAAAGTGAAGTCAAAACTTTGGGCCTAAGCTGCTTCTGGTGGAATTGTAGTGGGTCCGTGTAAGAAAAGAGGATTTATTAGCACCAGGATAAATTAATTGTGATGAACAGGAGGACAGAAAGCACTGCAAACAATGTTTTGTACTGACAAAAGCAAAAACCCTAAAGGTTAATTCTGACTTTGTTCACAAATTAGGCACACTTGGTTAGGCTTTTTTTGCTCGCCGTAGCTTGGGCCTTTGGCAGCTACTGAACCAGCTGACCTTTCCAGTGCGATTTCCTGGGGTGTGTGACGCCTCACGAGTGCTCCTCGCGAGTTATGGTGTTTGCTTTTCCCATTTTAGCACTGTGTTTCTCTGAGCAAACCCCTCTTTCTAATTGAGCAGAGACAGGCTGTGGCCTTTCCTGCTTTTGGCCATATTGCATATTAATGGTTCCTGTGCAAAGGGGTTTTCTTACCTCCTTCGGAGTAGTGGCCTCCAAGGTGAACGGGAAGGGACCTGCAGAGTTGCCATAGTGATTTCCCAAGTTCATCCTTAGCATCTCGTGTCTTTTTCCAAAAGCAGTCCTTTCATGCCGTGTCACTTAGATTAGGATTGAACCCAGGGTATGTTGTAATACTATTCAATATTCTTGAAGGAAAACTGCTACAAAACCCCTATGTATTCGGAATGAATCCGCTCTTTGTAAACCAGCAGCCACACGAGGAAAAACTTGGCCCTCCAACACTGAACAAAGGCTGCTGTTCCTATTTTAGGCATGGTAGTATCCTTATTTGAAGGTGTTTCCATAATTCTGTGTAGTGTTAACTATTTAACACATCATGTAATTTTCTTTTTCTTCTCCTTTACCGTATAGGTGTGGATTCCATTAAGAGCTCACCTGAAAAACGCTTTCAGGGAGAAACAGCAAGCCTGCAAGCTGCTAATGCTGTGGAAGTTAAGATCCACTATGGGCATACTTTGTTTGCTAAACATGAGTTTTCTGTATGGAAATTGAATTAGCTATTGACATGGAGTTACTTCCCTATTTATTGATGCTGAGAATGTGAAGTGGCTTAATGAGTAATCTGAAGTCTGCAGGCAGAGGGGTGAGATCATGTGCTTGCCTCAAGTAGGGTTTCTTTGTTTGCTGTGATTCCTTTGGGACTTGCAGAATTTGGATTCTGCCTCCCCTTTGTATGTACTGTAAAATGCTGCTTGCTGTGTTTCACACCCTCCTTCATCTCACAGCCAAGCTTCCTTCCAGAACACCTCTTATTATCTCTGTGTGATATATTTCTAATTGGGACCCAGCTGTCTAATGAGCACGATCAATGGCACTTTCTGATTTTTCTCACCACCTCCTCCCTTCCTCTCTTGCTGCCTTACAAATAGGTGTCTTAGTCGTGTCACCCTGGTGTCAGGGTAAATTGTCTTGTTACTCTGCTCTTTTTGCCCTCTGTCACTCTGTTTATTCATAACACTGACAAGTGTAAAAAGACCCCAACTAAATTAGATTTTACCTTGAATAGTAAATATTTACTACATAAACAGCTGTGTACTCAGAATAAGGGATGGAAAGTGGAAAATATGTTCTCTTAGTACTGCTTAGCTAGCTCCTTTAAAGTTGTATGCACTACCCATGTTTATGGGTTGAATGAAAGAGCAACCAAGTCAGAACTACAACTGAACAAAAATACTTTAAACACACTGTATGTATGCTGAGATTATAAAATCTCCTTGGGAAAGAGCTGTATGGGAAAAGTGGCTCCTTGAAATCAAGAGCTGAATGGATGTGGCATATGTGACCTTTCTCTGTTCTCTGCATAGGCTGAAGAGTTGGTTTTTTGGAGGGGTTTAATGTGCTCTTGTTGAAAGTTTTCCTTTGCTGGGCTGAGAGGTCAGTGGGGCAGGAAACCATTACAGAGGAAATTCTCTTAGTAGGGAGACTTTGAGGCAACCTGTGGAGTGAAAAGTCAAGAGGTTGATAGTGAGTATTGTAAAGCTAAATAAAATGAAAGGGTTAGTATCTGTGAGAGAGGCAGGAACTGGGAGTTGATACCATTAGATTTTCTGAATTGTTTTGAAAGTCTCCAGATCTGTGTAAGGTGAGGCATGTGGCATTGGTGTAGCTTTTCAAGACCTTGCTTAATGGTGAATAATAATAGTAATGGAAAATTAGAATCTGATAATAGTGATGTGTCTGTGTTGATGTGTCTGTAGATAATGAAGTTTGTCAATGGCTTCACAACTTTATTGATTAATGGGGTGAGCACCACAGTCCTAGCTCAGCTCATCTATCTGACAGCAATTTGGGTTTAGATCACCAGTCTGATGATGGTGAAAGTCATCAGACCAATCTGAAAAATATGCTTTAAGCAATGAAGGAAACCATTTTTAACATCTTTTTGTTTTGTTTTTGGGAAGCCATCAACTCTCCAGAGTGCATGGGAAGGGGAAGAATAGTTTTTTCAGGATAGTAAACTGCTTTCTTGCTGTTTTAGTGGGATACTTAAAGTATTTTGTTTCTGTTATGGTGGTAAGCATTCTTCCCACTCACATACCAGCTTAGTCTTATGGGTTATCATTGCTGCAGATATGCAGGCTCTTGGAATGGTGCTGGGAGAGACTACTTGCAAGGCCAAATGCTTATAGCCACAGGCTTTTCCTTTATGTTATGACTGTCTCGTTCTTGTGGTTGTTTGTTCCCCTTCCTGCACACGTAAATGTTCTACTTCAGAGAAACACCATGAGGTTCAAAGGAAGGAACATCCCTGAGCCTGTTCAGGGTGGTAAATTGAGGTAGCCTCAGTTTCATAAAATACCTGACTTTTTGTTGTAAGAGCTAGGCTGCTCATATAAAGTTAATTTTTCCGTTGTTAGAGAGCATGTCTTTGGGGACAAGAGCTTTCCATTCTCTGTTAGGGCTTTGGACAAGGATGGTTACTGAGGCAGGAATGAGACTGAATTTCATGGTGCTGCTCTAAGTTTCAGGTGCTTCCTGTTGCTAATGGTCCGTAGAGATCCCGGTGGTGGAAGGAAATGGGCAGCACAGCTGTTTGCTGGGGCTTGGCTGTTCCCATTTAATGAGTAGTGCAGGAACCTGTCAGTATTTGCACTAATAGCTCAGGCTGAGCTGTGGCTGGGTTGCATTCCCAGCTCTGCTCCTGGAGAGCCATAGGCACACCAATCTCAGGAGGGTGTGACATACAGCAGCTGAGTTTGGTGATATTTCCCATTGCTGTAATAAGATTTCCTTGCTGTTAACATCTTCTTGGTGGCTGTGTCTATGGTGGGAGCAATGTGGATAGGGTGCTGATATCTGTGCTTCAGCAGTGATGTGAGGTCTCAGAGTGCTCTTGGACACCTTGGATGGTCCCAGGCTGTGCTGCCACTGCAGTGGGACAGCTCTGTTTTAGCAGGGCATCATGCTGAAACTGTGCTCGTGTCCTGCCAGAATCCTTGTTTAGGAGAGCAGGACATTTTAATTTGCTCAGAGCAGTGAAAATCTTGAGGAGAACCTCGCTGAAATTGTTCAAGAAGGATCTGATTACTGTTGCCTGGGGTGCAGAACCAGAACAGCTGATCCTCTGCGTGGTTTTGCTCCCAAAGTAGTTAATAATCAACAGGTATTGTGTTTCCCTTTCCCCTGGGCAGCCTGAACACGGTCATAGTGAGAGCTGCTGTAGTGTTCCCACACTTGTGGTCTGCTGGGGACTTGTACAGACTTGGCTGTGAGAGAAGAGTTAAAGGTTTCCTCTGAGCAGTCTGTCAGAGCTGGATGTCTGCTTCCTATGAGAACGAAGACTGAGGGAAAATCCGGTTTTGCCAGGGGGTGTCGGGTTTCTGTAAGCTAAGAAAAGATCAGCTTCAACTTCTTTATTTTGTATGCAGTGAGCACTAGCAGTAGGATATTTGTTTTTTTAGCTGATTGAGAGTTTTCCTACTCTGTTACTTGCTTTTGCCAATGACAGAATTTTCCATGGGATCATCTGCTCCAGGGTCAAGTTAGGATCCATTTCATGTTAGCCAAGGAGATGCTTTCTGCCCACCTTGAGTACAGTTATGACGTAGATTTTCAGGGGGGATTTGTTACCATCTTTTCCTGTGTGAGGTAGGACTGGCAGGTAAAAACCAGCATTGCTGTTTTGGGAAGAATAATCCGTAAAACTTCTGATTGCCCTTAGTGAAACGGACTGGCTTGCCCTGTTGTACTTCAAGGCCTTGTGTTTATC
The DNA here is from genome assembly GCA_013396995.1 of Dicaeum eximium. Lineage (NCBI taxonomy): Eukaryota > Metazoa > Chordata > Aves > Passeriformes > Dicaeidae > Dicaeum > Dicaeum eximium. The sequence goes on along the minus strand of VWZP01008818.1, from coordinate 2,846,304 downwards.
TTTTAGAGTGGGGTTAATAAGGTTTCCTATCTTTGGGTTAAGTAGGCAGTGTATATTCATGTCATTCACTTTCTGGATCAATTTAATATTATTTTTAAATAATTTATCTTTGTTCTGAGTAGTAGGCATGTGTGTAGCAACAGTTTTGCTGTGTTTCTGCTGAGTTTGGTGTGGCACTGAATTTCTTGATGAGAGTCCAGACTTTTTTCCTGGATCTGGGTGCACATGCACTTCTTGTGTTACTGCTTCATGTGCTGCCATGCCCTAGTGAAACTCTGTGTGCTTTGCCTAGGCCTAAAGTTGGGAGCCTAGGCATTAAGTGTGACCCTTGCAAGTTTAGGTTGGCTGTGGTTTTAATGCTGAGAGGCCAGTATGACTCTCCAGTGCAAGCCATGAGAAGTACCTGGGGTTGCTGTCTTTCCTGCAGGTCTCTTAGGAGTAATTGTTCTAGATGTTAGTTGGCTAAAAGTGATCTCTAATGGCTTGGAAATCATGATATAAAATAAATACATGAGGGATTTTTAAAAGGAGGATTACAAGGCAGGGGGCAAGTAGGGAATAGTGCCAGGAGTAATAATAATCAAAATCAACCAGACCAGGTGAAGACAATGCAGAGGATATAAGGAATTCTGGGTGGCAGCCTGTGTACATATTTTGAGCATCAACATTGCTAAGTAGTGGAAGAAGGAAGAGTCCAGCCCCAAAAATCCCTCAATTTTCTTGCAAACCAAGAAAGAGAAGATATAGAAATAGCTGTGTTTGCTACTTAATTCAGTTGTAGACAACACACAAACATACAACTCTGGCAGTTTTGGCTGCCTGATACATCTGTGTGGCAGAGTATTCAGGCGTGACTTTTTACATGCTCATGTCATAATCAGACTGCATGGACTGGGTAGGGTGGAGGCAGTATTGCCTGGGCAGATGTGATCTTCCTCCTTCCTTTGCTGAGAAATTTGTGAGAGAGGCAGGTTTTGCTGCAGCTGTTCAGACGTGATGTTAGGTTTTTTGTGTGTAATGCCCTTGGCACCATTTAAGGGATTATGTTTTTGAAAGGCAAGTGTCTTCAGAGAGTTGTAGTCTCACAGATGGCTCCATCTTGTCTTCCAGCTGGCAAGCAGCCTAGGAATAGGTATCAAAATAATTTTTAATACAGCAAAGAGAAATGCTTGCCAACGTTTGTACAGCCAATAAAAAAAAACCTCAGTAATAAAGATTTTGTGAAATAACTGCAATAGATCAAAGTGACACTTAAGTGATGCTCATGACCATCATTTAATCACCAGCTAACTACTAAAGGCCTGTTGCTGTGGAGCAATTGGAGTTCCTGTTTTTTATACTTTACTGTATCTGTCTTGCTTAAGGCTCTGACCATCACCAAAGCTTGTAATTTCTCTGTCTGTGTGAATGATGGATGCTTAAATGCTGTTTGAGAACTTATTTCTAGTATTGGACTTCATTCTGAGTTTTATTTATAGAAAGTGAGCTGTTTTCAGCTTCCAGGATGTGATGGGACTATTGTTTGCTAACTTGTAGTGACTCCTTTGTGCAGTTATTAATCAGCGAAGTTGCTTTCTTGCGAGGTTGGATGCATCTCCACAGATGAAACTCTTGAACTTTTGTTGTGGGTAGAGTTAACTAGTGGAATACTGCAAATCCTGAGACATGTATTTATATCTTAGAGGTATGTTAAGATAGTTTGGGTTCGAGGGAACCTCAGATGATCTCTGGTCCAATTCCCTGCTCAAAGCAGGACTGACTCTGGGGTTGTGTCAGGTTGCTCAGAGCTTTTATCTCATTGGGCCTTGAAACCCTCCAAAGATATTACAGCTGCTCTGGGTAGCCTGCTTCACTTCTTGGCTGCTCTCAGGGGGAAAAAGGTTTTCTTTGTATCCAGTTGGAAGCTTTCCTATTTTTAGTTATGCCCATCTCTTTTTTGTCCTGTCCCTCTGCACTGCTGTGTATGGATTGCTGTCATCCTCACTATTGTTATGTGGCCTCTTCAGAACATTGCTACTAGTAGAGGGTAATTAGAGTAATTTCTAACATTTTAGAAGTCTTGGAGTAGTACATTTGCATTCTTTGATTTGCTTTCTCTCCTGTATTATAAAATAGCACTGTACTTAGTGAAATTTACTGTTGTTGCAAATATGTCTTTATACCCAAAGAGGGCATTCTAACCTTAAAGATGTTCTTAGTTCTGCCTTCCTGGCTTTCTCTGGTACAGTCCTTGCTTATGTCTCAGACCTTAAGGTAATTTAAGACATTTCATATGTTTTTGTTCAGTGAAGCACTATGACATTTTTATTGCTCAGAAATGAAAATCTCAATCTTCTCAGTATCTCTTATGGTTTTGTTGTCACTTTTTTTTTTTGTAAGGCTAGTGATGCGAGGTGTTCCTGCCCACAGAGGGCTGGAGAGAGAGGATGCTTTCTAGGTTGAGCAGCTAAGGCAAGTACATTCAAAATACTGTGAGTTTTTCTTTCTGCCTAGTCAGGAGAAAATTTGAAAGGTTTCCAACATAAAGGTAGCACTGGTTCACTCAGTAGTTAAAGGAGCCTGTCAATTAACTATTTATGTCTATAGACTGTCTTAGTGGGTTTACTTGACACAGATATTTTATAAATCTATTTTCCAGTCTCAAATCTCAGACTTGTTTAGATTTGGAGTACAGACACATAGACAGATGCAAGTCATTATAGACAGTCCTTAAATAGATAAATAAAGATGTTTGTATTTGCTTCATGTTTCTGGTGAAAGGTGCAAGTTAAACCTGAAGTTTCCAGTAAAAATTCACCTGACAGAATACCATTATTGCAGGATCTGCCTCAAGGGGACCTGCGACTCTAAGGTTTGGTAGCTTAGATAATATAAAGATAAAATTCTGAGTGCTGCTTTTAAATCTCTAACCTTTTCCATGAAGACAGGAGTTCTAAAGGTACAAAGCTTTAGGTGTATTCTGATGGTGAAAATACTTAGCTGTCTTTCAGGAGCCCTGTGTTAGTGCTTTGTTCTGTCTTGGGCATGCTTTGTGACTGGGGTAAGTTGTGCAGTTTCTCACATGGTCTGCTTCAACCACAAAACAAATGTATCAGATTGCTGCTGTACCTCAGAACTCATGAGATCAAATGTTTCTGAAATTGCATTGCTTTCCTTGAAAGGAAGCTACAGCAATTCTGCCTGCTACTTCTTAATAATAATACTTGTCAGGAGTACTGTGTGTAAACCTGAAAGAAGCAGAAGAAATTCCTGATTACACAGGGACCTATCCCATACCCCTGAAAGGGATATGCAAATATGAGCTACCTCACACAGGACCCTGCTGATCCTGGGTTATGAATTCAGATTTTCTGAAGCAAGTAATATTGCTTTAGAATTGGAAATAATGAGTTAACAGTCTGTATTTATTCTGGAAAACTATCTGAATGACACTCAAAGTTTTCCTCTGCCAAGCTTTTTGTTAGTGAAGCAGATCTGTTCAGGTGTGTGTCTTTAACGCCATATGGTACATTCTGCACCTTCCTTATCCACTTAAAAATGCTAAGATGGATCTGGAATATGTTGACCTGAAAAACTGTTCACTGGCTTACTCTTTTAATATGGAGAATATTTTTGAGATGTTTGATTTTTGTGTTGACTTTTTTTTTTTTAAACTTGAAGTATTTTGCTGAAGACTGTTTCAGTGCAGTATCCTGAAAGATACGAGATAGTTCAAATTTCTTTGAAGATTAATACTGTGCTTTCATTTACTTTGGTAATAGAAGCAGATGGGTAAGGTTCAATGAAAGGGGGCAGATATTATGGGTTTGTACTTCGGTAGTAGTACTTAGGGGGATCCCAAACAGCACATGGCAGAAATATGTTAAAAAAAAAACTTCAGGCAGAAGTCTGTGCTTTTGTTGAGCAGCATAGACGTGTTAGTAAGAGTAGCCGGTATTATTAGCTAATGTATCTTAGCCCAGGGAGAATGTCAGAATAAATTGTGACAGGTAATTGTCTTGATTTCCTAGACATGAATAGCAGTGATTTACAGTCAGAAGAAGAAGCTCTCACAAGAGTGTTTTCATTGAGATGATCTCTAAAGGGATGAATGGAGTCAGTGTGCCTCTAGAGTGAGGTTTGGTTTAGATTGTCATACAAACTCTGTGTGCTTGGAGCACAGTTCGGGAGCTTTGTGGATGGTTATCATTCTAGACTGTGAAGTGTGACCTATCCGGAGTTCTTGTCAAAGTTCCAGAGCAGCAATTGGAAAGATTCTGGATCAACTCTCTTTTTCACTTGAAGAGAAATGAGTCCTTGGTTTGGAAGGAGTAACTGGGAGCAATGATTGAAATGCAGTGGAAGTCTGTGTGAAAGAAGGCGGGGTTTGATGGGAGCGGTGGAAAGCACGTGCAGTGCTGGTATTAGCAGAGTTAGGATGGAGACAAAAATGAGTGAATGGCAGTCAAAGTAGATCTGTTGGTGTTGGTGATGTCCTCCCTCAGTCTAGGGTCTGACTGGCTGCTGCTTGACTGTATTCCTTGATCCTGGTCTGCCTGGTGGCCATGGCCTTTGAAGGTGTGTGAACAGGCTTTGGTCCTGTTGAGTCTTCAGTCTCCAGTCCAGGTGTGAGGTGCACAGGGTTACTCCCAGCTCCTGCCTGGAGCTGAGCAGATCCAAGAGCTGCTTGGATCTCCATGTTCCTGCCATACCTGGTGCTGTGGGAAACAACAAGTTTGGCCTCTAATGCCAGGGCTCCTGTATGGAAAGGTATGGAGAACTAGCTGTCTAATGCTAGTGGATGCTTCCTTTGAGTGCTCTCCAGCTGTGGATTGAGGCCTTCTCAACCTCTGTATTGACATCTGTTGTCCCTCTGTGCTGCCACATCTGCTAAAATCTGTAGTTCAGTGCAATTACCTTCTAGAGAGAAACGCTCTTCTTCCCTGGTATGTCGATTTTTAAAAAAATTTTTTTTAAAAGATATCTGACCTGCTCTAGGCAGAGTGACTTCTGACCCACTGTATTTAGAAGAAGCTGTGATTTCTGCTAGAAGTGTTCTTGCCTCTGGTTAGTATTCTGCTGCTGCTTCAGCAATCTCTGCCATAGTGTTTCTTCCATAGCCTGTTCCTAGATAATCTCAGAATTTCATCTGAACAACCTACTTTTCTCCTCTATGCTAGAGGAAAAGGATATAGCTGACGTCTTCACTTTTGTGTTCTGGGGCCTAGTAAAACAAACTTCCAGCTTCTGTTTTGTCTGTCTACAGCCTTGGGTAAGGGTTGTAAAGGTCAAGCCATATTCTCAGTGAAGATCTCAAGAGGGATATCGTGTGTCTTTGCCACTTGCCAGTGAAGGTCTCCGAGGGAGCTGCACTGTGCTTGCTGGAGCACGGTTTCACCCCTCACAGGCTGAAACATCTGCAGACTGATGATGCTGAGCAATCTGCTGGCATTTGGCAAGGACTCGCAGTAAGTGAAGCTGCTTGTGCAGGTGCTGAGGACAGGAGGGTGGTGCTGCAGGCTGTGCCTCGTGGGGTCACCGGAGGACCTTCACCTCGCCGCTCCGAGCGGCAATTTATTGTCAGCTGGCAAAAAGTACAGCTCACACAATTGCTGCTGCAAAGAGCAAAGGATACCTGAGTGCAGAAATTCTGTTGGAGCATAAAGAGCTGCAGGGCTTCATGTAAAGCCCTGAGACTTTGTTTGCAGGGGAGCAGCACCACTTCTCTGCCTTTTTCCTAGCTCCAGGTTGGCCTCGTGTCCCGTGTGTTGCTGTAACTGCAGTTTGTGTTTGTGCCTGGCTTTTGCAGTGTCTTGGTTTTTTTTTTTTTTTTAATCTGCATCCTGAGGTGCTGTGCTTTCTGTGGGAGTTTAGTGCTCAGCTTTCCTGATGTCTGGAGCTCCATTCCATCTCTGTTCTTGCCTAGACAGCATGGACGTTGCATCTGACAGCCTGACTGGGGCTACAAGGTGAACTTCCTTCAGCAGGCAAAGGAGGAGCATTTGTCCTGGGACTTCGATATTAAATTGTAAAGCTAAGAGCCTTCTGACTCCTCACCCTTGGCAATATAGGAGCTGCCATGTTGTTTTATTTTCATTATATGCGATCACTACTGAGCTGTTAAGAGAAAATTACTTTCTATTTCAGTAAACTCAATTCTGGTTTCAGACTGACTGTGCATCAGATGCTTAATTTGGAACCCACTCCCTTGGTGAAATTAAAAATTCAAATCTCCAAGCTGGAGCATTCAAACTGTGCTTGAATTAGAAATTGACTGCTGTCAATGTGCTCTCACACTTCACTTTTTTAAAAAAACTCCTCCCTCCCCTCTCCCCTGGTGAGTTTTATATTGGAGTCTTGCTGTAGATGATCTGACTGAGCAGAAGTAGTGGGAATCCACACTGTCACTCTGTAGACAGAGTGATGAAAGAGAAGTGTGGTGTGTTAAATAGACCATCTTTGAAAAGGACTGCTGTGTACTGATTTCATTGTTTCACGAGTGTTTGGTGAAATGATTTTATGGGATATGACTGCTGCAAATCCATTAAGTGTTTGCAAATTAATTTCTGACCTAAGAAAACTTCACAGTTTTTATGCAACATCCTTGCTCCCCTATTTCTGTGTAATATTTAAAGGTGTTGTCAGATCTTGACTAAAAGAATCAGTGTTCTCTCCACTAAAGGCATTTGGATGGACTGCCTCTACAGACTTCTGTATTGAAACTGGGAACAAAAGAGTTTTTCCCCAGGAAGAACAACAAAACTTACACACACCCACACGCCACCTCCTGAAATAAGCATTGGTTCTCTGTTGTGAATATTCTCTGTAGGCTTGCGACTTGTGTGTCCATCTGCCTCTTTGGAAAGTGGGTAAATTATTCTCAATAACTTAACTATAAGTTAAAAAGAAATTTGCCCACGTTTGCCTGGGAACTGTTGTGTTAGGCAGCTGGTGATGTGAGTTTGGCAGTTCTAGCTGGCCAAGGCAGGTATCAGTGTGCTGGGTGAGATACATCAGTGAGTTGTGGAAGGAGGTTTGGAGAGTGGTTGGGTTGAGACTGATCAACCAGAGATGAATTTGGAAAGTGAGTAGTAGTAACAAATACGTAGTTAAGAAAGGGTGATTTCTCTTATTCCCCTGACTAAATAGGTGATTGTTACTGACATGGGAAGTGTTTGTTATTTACCAACCTACTTTTTGGTAGATTTTTTTTCTTTCTTAGTGTCAAGGCTAGACCAGGTTTAAACTGGTTTTTTATTTCTTGAGGTGTGAAAAATTTGATGGGCGTATTAATATCAGCTGATGTAATTCTAATTCTAGAGAGAGGTGCTGTAATTTAATCAAATGGCTTAAAATGAGTTGTTGCATTAAGGAGGTAAGTGGCTTGATTATAACAACTCAATGACATGCATTATGGGAGTATGTCAATAAAAACACCATTATTGAAATGCTGGCTAAAGAAGAGCATTCTGGCTTTTACAATGCACAACTCTTTGAAGTGCTTTTTAATGGAGAATGGAAACTGATATGCATTTAATGACCTCGGAGAATATGTTACTCGTGACGTTTTGGAATCCTACCAGCTGAGTAACTGAGCCCAGTCTGTGACCTTGGAAATCACAGAAAGCCTTGGTGAGGAAATAATTTGTGTCATTACATCCAATACAACGTAACTCAGTAACACTTCCCTCCATAGATACACTTTATAAAACTTTAGATAAACCGCACTTAGAGTTAACACTGAGTAGGTGAGATGAAAAAGCTAAGTGAGACCTTTTCATTTTAGGAGCTACAAAAATATTTATTCAAAAGCGACTTTCTTTGAAAGCTTATTTGTGCAAAGAGGTGGTACTTGTTTGTTTCAACATAGGCTGTGTTGAGATCAGTGCCATCTTATTTTGCATATTTAGTGGTGTCTTTCACTAAATGAGTTAAACAATAACTGATTAGGAACTTTTATGTGTTTCTGTGACGTAGGAACTGAACAGCAATGGTTATTGTCATGTCAGGTTAATCTCCAAGAATGATTCATTTTTGTTTCTGATAGGTTGAACCTTTATGTGTGTATGTTTGTAAATAATTAATATTTGAAACTCACTTACTTTGTTTGTGTATAGTTTGATGCAAGTGTTTAGGGCTTCCTTAAGAGAAGCAACACTACAGGAATTGCTTGGAGCAGTGCTTTGATAGTTGGCTTTGAATATGACCAAATACCTTTTCTTCCACATCACAGTTACCACCCTCAAATGCTCTGAAGATGAATTTGTTATTCTAATAAAAACAAACTGTGTGTAATGTGAGTGTATTCAGATAGTTGAACTACCTTTAAAACTGCATCTATAATTTCTCACTTTCAGGGAGAGCTTAAATGAACTCACAAGCATTCTGTATCACATACTCAAAGCAGGAGTGAGGAAGTGATAACTTCAGAGTTTCTGTACTGATCGATTAAATTCTATTGGAATAACAAAAATGTAAGGTATTTACACCTTTTCATCCACAGATGCTATTAGAACATTTGATCAAAAAACCTGAACTGCTGCTTTTGTGGCTGAAAACAAAGTCTGATGATCTAAAATAAATTAGATGACTGTTTTGCTGTCCTTTAGTGTCAGGCTGGGTACAAGAGAACGTGCTCTTTCCATCAGTGGGAAATGCTCTTAGGCTTCACCTCTTCCTCTTTCATCTCACTTGGTGCAGCTAAGATGTAAACAACATTGCTTTACAGCAATAGACTATTTTCTTTTCCCGTCTGCTCTGGATCTGTTATTTTACATGAAATGTTGATCATCAGGAAAGATTGCTATGGTGATAGAGCTGTTAAGAATATTTCTGAGCTTTAATAATTGAATTTGAAGTAATTTACACATATCTGCCATTAAATATATGTTAGATCATCTTCTAAGATTGTAAAATATATTTTTTAAAGAGTTGATTTTTAATATTACAATTGAAAGGGTCTTCCATTTGTAGCTTTTCTGTCTTTCTAAATGTGTGTCTCATACAAGGCATGACACACTGTAGTGTAGGGTTTTAAAATTGCCTTTGGTTGCTTTCATTCCGTTAATTTTGTAGTTAATTGCCGACAGATATTTGATGTTTTTCAAACTGAGATGAGAAGAATTTAAGGCCTGTCTTTTTTTTTTACACTGAACCAAGCAACTTGGTTTAGTGTAATTTCTCTGACACGCAGACAAGCAAGCTATGGTTGGAGGGCTATGCAGAGAAAGTTTATGTAACTGTATTTCAGATAGGTAATAATAAACAAATTATTCTGATCTTGAGAGCAGGGACATGGCACAAGGGTAAACAGTACACCCAAGGCAATAGTAACTTCCTGGCTGGGTTTTGTGCTGGCTGAGGGCCTGTGAGTGCTCTCTGGCTGGCCTGGAGATCTCTGGACCTCTCTCTGGAGATCAGGCTGCCCCTTATCCTTTGGGGAAGGTGTGAGTGTCCGTGTTGGTGTCGGTCCCAGCTCTGTCCACTCTGCCTTGCTGTCAGGGGCAGCCCCACTGGGGTGCAGCCACACTGCAGCTCTCTCCCTGCAGCATCCCCTGGATGGCTCATGGCTTGCCCCAGCTAACCCTGAGTGTATCTGGGGCAGTTTAACTCTGCTCTGGAGTCCAGGGGAGCGGTTTGTGCTGCTGGATGCACTCACCAGGAGATGGACCTGGCATCCACGAAGGAGCTGAATGCCAAACCTGTCTAGAGGGCTACCTGTGAACCTTGTGAGTAACCCAGAGATGTGTGGGCTGTGTGTGATCTCTTTCAGGACACTGGGACTGTACACCTTTGGCTCCAATAAATTTTAGAATTGCATCCAGTTCACTTGGTGTGAACATCTAATGCTTTGGCCAATTTAAACCTTATTTACATTAGCTTAGTTTAAATTTGGTGTCTAAAGAGCTGTAATTATCTGTCTACTTTAGAAATTCATGGTGATGTAGTGAGATCAATTTTAAACTGATTTTAATTAAACCAGAGAACCTTTTGTGTTTTCACAGATGAGGCCTGTGACAGGCCTTTTTAAATGGCTGTGGAGTATATGCAGCCTTAGAATGACTCTTAGGCATGACTAATTTCTTCTGCTGAAGTCAAACTTAGGCTATTGTTTTGTATATAAACTACAAGAATTAAATTGTAAAGAACGTTCTGTTCTGTTTTTGTTCCCTTGCTCCAAGAGTTATTCCTGTTTGTTAAGACTTCTATTAAATTATTCCTAGTACAGCATTTTGCTATCTTTTTATAGTAGACAGGCTGATGGACTCCATGACCTTTTTTACTTCTGATTTCTGTGATGCTTTTTTTCCTCAGACAAAAGGAGAATGTAAGAGACTGCTGGGATATTCTAATTTATGTTGATAGGAAGCAGAATACAGAAGCTTAACAGCAGTCCCACAGTGAGATGTGCCACTATTCTAGTATATGGAAAATGTATAAATTGCTTTTGTTGAAGGTTATTTGGAGAGAAGGTAATGAATGTTTGCAAAATTCTCCTGGGAAGTTTCAGTTCTAATGCTTAAATTCTTGTATAGGATGTCATCATAGTGAGCTGTGTACGAGTCCTGTGTTAGAAGCTACTGAGGAGTTTAGATTATGTGCATATCTATCAATGTAAAAAATTTTAAAAGGGTTGTGATTGGAGAAGAATGTTAAATGTAAAGAAAAAAAATATAAAACTTATGTTTTTGTAAGGGCTCTGTGTGGGTGACATGAATATTTTTAACACCCAATTGATTCTGTTTCTGTGAGTAGAGGGCAGCTAGTAGAGGGCAGAATTCAGCTAGGCATCAGATCCCCTTGAAGAGTGATTCTGGTAAATAGGTGCAGTCAATATCTTTTTGTGTTATGAAATGGATGATAGTGCAGGGCTTGTATTCCCATTGATTCCCATGGTGCAGGACAGACAAATGGAATATCTTTTAACTGGCAGTGAATCCATGAGACAATGAAAGTAGTCATCATATAATCTTTTACTAATAATACGTATGTAAAAATATACATAAAACACATACATTAAATTCTGATCTCCCACTTTTAATGTTTACTGTGGTATTTTTATCTTGTCTTGGGATTTTTTGTTTGTTTTCCTATTCTCTGCTTCCTTCTTTCTGCTTTCTTCTTTCCTATTTTCTGTTTTCCTATTGTCTAAACAGTAAATTCATCTTTTCATCTGTGTTAGTAAGGTATGTGTAAGGAAATCAAGTTACTGAGCAGAGGCTGCTTCTTAATGATATTAATGCTTTAGTAATGCTACGAACTAAGTTTTGTAGAATTGGTGGTTCTTCATGCAAAGCCTTTTAACTTTACATTTTGGACAATGGGTATTATCATAAATCTAAATGATAACTTGTACAGTATCTCATTAGACCAACATCTGTATCCACAGGGTGTTACAGCTGTATCTCTTATGGCAGCAGAGTCTGAAAAAAGAAATTGAACACAGCAGCAACAGGTCGTGAACAAAATTTCTTTGTGATCATGGTTTTCACATTTTGGATGCAGATTCAGTCCTATCTTAGATGTGCGTTTAAGTCTGAAATAATGTTGGATCAGAGAAACTTAAACCAGGTTTCTGCTTCAGCGTGCTGTTAATCAAGCTGAGAATGGAAAAGCTGAGTGATGTTGTGAATAGGGAAGGTGATGTGATACATTGTACCCAGGTTTGTGTCCTGATGGAGGAGGGCTTTAGTGAGTTCACTTTAAAACAGGTGCAAACTCTTTAGGAGGTGAATGAATACACACGGTGTTCTCTGTCTGCAGTATGGTCAGCGTCTGTGCTTTGTTGAAATGGAAAGCGATACGCTGCTTGAAACTTCAGAAACAGCTATTTTCAGATGCCACAGTATGCTAAGCCTGGAAAACTGCAGAAACACTTACTGACTTTTTCTCTCCTCCCAGATGATCACCAGCAGTCAATGCCGGCGGGCTCTGTTCGTAGGAAGAAGCTGGCCAAAAGACCTGGATACATGCGGCCGGAAGCTCAGCGGCAGATCGCGTCTCAGTCCCTGGGTGCCTGCGCAGGGCTCAGCTCAGCAGAGCTCCAGCATGGCAGGCAGCTCTGTGGAGGCTCTGGGGACTCTGCTTTGCCCAGACAGTGCCAAAATGGCTTGGAATTCCTGTGCTGCAGTGCTGTAGGTCCTGCTAATGGGGTGACAGCCTTGGCCGCTACTGGAAATACTCCAGGATGTTCTGAAAATCTTTCATTTTGCAATAGTCCACAGTCAGACAGCACAGGGATAGGGATCTGCCCTGCTGCCACAACAGGCAAAGGAGATCCTTCTGCTGTGTGCTGTACCTGGCAGAAAAGCTGCAACACCAAAGTGAGCAAGCCCCCAAAGATGTATGATCAGACAGAAGTGAATAACAACTGTGAATATCAAAACAGAGATGGCATTTCTCATTCTGCTGGTGCACAGGATAGCTTTAGTTCAAGTTTCAGCTTCATACAGCTCTCCCTGAACTCGGCCTCTGGAGTAAATGATGTTGAAGGCAAATCTATTGAGGAAGCTGAGATCGTTCTGCATCCCAAAACCACAGGCAATCTGCAGAAGCCAGAAGAGATGGCACAAGGTCATGAGCACTTGGGAGATGTGTGTTGCTTCTCCGGGTCCAGTGAAGATTTGCAGCATGAGCATGAGAGCCCAGTAAATGACAAATTACAGGACTGTGAGACTGTCTCTCTCTTGGATATAGATGCAACATTTTCATATTCTACAGATTCCTCGGATGCAGCGTCTGCTGGCTCTTCTGTCACCTCAGGCTATGAAAGTAGCTTTACTGTCAGTGACCATAACTGGGATACTTTGATGAAAAAATATGAACCAGTGCTACAGGATTGCTTGCTTGCCAACCGCAGTATGTTAAAGGTCAGTCATCTCACTTTGGTTTTGATACCTTTTCCTCAAAACATTCTTATTTATAGTGCCAAAATCAAGTTTATGTAGGAGTTCAGATACTACTGGCTTTTGTGGCCTTTGTTCTGAGTTTTACAGTAGAGCTCTGCATGATAAAAATGAGATAACAGGTTTTGTTTGGCTCTTTAAAAATAAGTGGTATTGTTGTAGTACCCTCTTCTATGTTCTACTGAAACTTTAATCCTCTCATTTCTAACATCACACATCAGTTTCTGACTTCAAAAAGTAACATTTCTCTTCACAGGTGGCTGTTTTGTCTGCAGTTTGGGTTATACCTAGTATAAAATTAGGAGGTGGTAAGAACTCTTTTCTTGAAGTATCATGATTTAACAACCCTAAACTTTTTAATTGGAAATGTTTAAGTTGAGCCAAAGGTTTCGAAAAATTAGGCAACTTTGTGAAAGTAGTGTGTAATCTAATAGGTGCTTTCCCCATGTGGACAAAAATGAGGGTCAAGTCCCTCTCTGTCTCCAGCAGGGAACTGAACCTTTTTTTTTTCTTTTCCCTTTCCACCCCAGGGGAGTAGTGGGCTGGTGGGTCAGGAGTCTTTTTGCATATATGTATATTCCCACATTTATACCTACAGTGTGTACAGGCAGTGTCATTCACTGTGCCCTTTATAGCAGAAGGGTGGGGAAACTTTAAGGATCAGCTGTGGTATATTTTTATGGTGGTAGGGTGGGCATTCGGAGCTTACCTGATCAAAGGAGCCAAGTATTGTACACACAAGAAACAGTAATCCAGAGATTGATATGGACAGTGGATTGCACTAACTCATTCAAGGTGCACTGAGTGGGTAGTGAGGGTTTTGTTGGGGTANTTTTTTTTTATCTTAATTGTCTCACTAGTGCCTGAGTTTCTTGATTGCCTTTCAGAAACTCAGATCTTTGTAACTTCTCAGCTCAGACCCATACCTGATGAGATGTCTTGTACTGTCTTTAGGCCTAATGAAACAACCTGCTCTGGGGAGACTTTGCACAAACCTACTGTCTGGGTAAAACAGAAGGCTGAGAAACATTTATACTTTCTTTGCTTACCATGACATCTGACCTGGGCTTACAATGCTCCATAAGACTTTCTTTTCATAGATAATGTGTGTACTAGGTTCTCTTATTTACAGACTGCACACACATTGACATGGAGCAGCTCCTTTGGTTTCATGCCTGGAATTGCAATGTGCCCATAGTGTGAGATGGTTTGGGAAATTAATTCGCTGCAAATTTGGGAATGTATAACACAGTCAAAAGAGGAAATTATTTTTCTTTCTTTTCAGTATTGCTTATTTGATAGGCACAAAAGAAACATTGCTATCTTTAGTTTCTGTATTCATTAATTCATTGAATGGAGAATTGGGGATTTGTGCCCTCAGATGTCTTTGCCCTTGGTTAGCCAGTCGTGTATGTTGAATTTGAAGCACCTTCCTATTGTAATGATAATGAGTAAGTTTCAAAGTTTTCAGAAAGGAACAAAGGCAACGGTAGTCAAGAAAAGGAGACAGTACCAAAGCTGTTAAAATTATGTTTTCTCTGTACTTAAAAAGCGATCTTCATCTGGTACACATCTAGGACATGCCACGCTGAAGCAGAAGCAGGGCTTGGATTAGTTGAGCTCCAAATGTCTCCCAGCCTGCAAACAGAAAGCACTTTGCAGTGGCAGCTTCGGTCAGGCTGCCGTGGGCGTGCCTGGGCTGTGGTACCCAAGCAGACTCTAAATGACCTGCCACTGTAGGGCACGATGGAATAAACACTGCCAGCAGCAGCAGAGTGTACTCTCACTACTGGTGGCTGTTATACATCACATATATGAAAAAAGTGTCACTTGAATCATTCCTGCTGCAGGCTTCTTTACAACTCTATAAAAAGTCAGGCATAAAACACAGGAAATAATTTATGATGAGGATTCAGAGCTCCTCCCTTCACTACCATTTGCATTCCTCACTAGCCTCAGAGAAAAAAGACTGGAGTTTCAGGAAGTGAAAACCAAAATAAAGTAAAACACAGAAGAAATGGTAATGCATGCAATGTTTTTTGTTTGTTTTTCATCTGGAGCATCCTATAGCCTATTATTAATCAAACATTTTTTAATACTTTCCTGGCTTTATTTTTACAGTTCTTTTCTTACTAGTCCACTTTCACATACCATATTTAGAGGGAAATTCTGAATTTAAAAGCTTGTGTGTTGATTGTCTAATTCGTGTGTTGATGTGTAGTCTTGATAACTTAGTGCTTCTGTTAAGTTGTTGACTGACTGTACCTGTTTTTCTGTATGCAACTTAGAGTTTAAATATGAGGCTTAAATATGGAAGAGCTTCAGGGAGAAGGGAAATCTTTTTAAAGTGCAGGATGTCTAAAGTATGGATTTCAGTGCTCTCCCAAGCACTTTCAGGCTTTGGACTTGGAGAATATACACTGCTTCTTTCTCCAGGCTCACCTTTTTTGGGGCTGATAGTGGCTTGTTTGGTACAGGTCATGCATAAATTTAATAAGAAACACATTCCACTCTTGTAACTGCAGCTGTGGCTGTCAGGCAGTGAGGAGAGGACTAAACCTACCTTCTAACCAATTTCTTTTAACAGCAAAAACTTGTAAAGGCCTTACAAATTTTTAGTAAATTTTGAACTTTGGTCCAGATTCTTGATGTTAACAAAGAGAAGCATTAACTTTTGAAATAAAACTTTATTATGGTAAGTTTCTTTTGGAGTGTGAGAGAGTACTCTGTATGTGGTTTGGGTATTCTTGGTGTTCTGCTTTTTTTCCTTGTATAGCATTTGCATTGCAAAAGTGCAAATATCAGCGTTATGCAGATAAGCCTAAATTGTATTTTAAGGAACCTTTTTTGGCTGCATATTAACACTTTTCTCTGACCCATAACATCAGTATACCTGTTCCAAACTACTCATACTGCATTTCTATTTACAGAATAAAATGTGATTTGAATATGGAAATGTTATGTTTGTTCTCTGCAAAACTCAGGTAAAGAATTGTCAGAATGAGCTTGGGAACACACTGTTGAGTACAATGTGATCAGAAGTAGATGTCATGCTGACAGAATCCTCTAATAATCATGCTTTCATTTATTCAAAGGGTGAAAAATATCCGATGGCACGATCTCCTTTGCTTTTCAAGAAATAGCATTTGCTATTCTCTGTGTGTGTTTGGACTAAAGCCATGCTTGGCTCAAGTAGCTGCAGTTCAGCTGGCTTCCAAATAGGTCTGTCTACTTAACAAATACTGGTCTTAACTATTAATTTGACCATTCTAGTGATGTAGTAGTCCATTAAATTTATATTGCGTAGAAGTTAATAGTATATATATTTTTATATGCGGCTTCTTCTTAACTAACTTTTTTTCTTTGCATAGTTAAAATCCTTGCTCTTACGGCTTCAGAGGCTTCAGGAAAAAGCAATAGAGGAAGATGACTATGATAGAGGTGAGAATTGCTCCTCCCTAGTCCCCACTGGATCATGCTGCTTTTTTTTTTCTTTCCTTCTTTCTCTATTAGTTTTATTTTATATTTCCTACATAGCAGTGAGTAGGTGTGGAAAACTAGTTCAATGAACTGTATTGTTTATTCTGTTGTAAGGCAGGAAACAAATTAAAGTAGGTCAGCAGCAGGTAGCAACAGTTTTTATTTTCTTGAGCCACATCACCATGTGAGAAGGTTGAAATCCAAATACCCACCATCTGGATCAGCTGTTTTGAAGCAGCATGACTGAAAAAAATGCAGAAATGAGTAGAAGCTTCAAAAGGAGAAAGGACAGGCACTGGCTGCTGAACAGAGTGAGATTTGCTGCTTGCCACATTTAGTCATGATACTACAACAGGGCTCCTAGAAATAAGGTCAGTAGCTATTACAGAAGTGAATGGTATTTTCCTGTGGGATTAAGTTGATGTCCACTGAGTACAGTCAAAATCAGCTAGAGAATATGGTGGTGATACAGGTGCTGGCAAATATCTATCTTTGAATAATGCTTTTTCTTTCAAATGTCTTGGCACTTCTGGTAAGTTTTGTATGTGTGCACATTAATAATTACGGCATATACTAACTCATGTTGGGTTTCTTATTGTTCCCTGTTGTGGTAGTCTGTGTTCAGGTACTCCTATTTTGATAATCTTGAGGTTCTAAGGTAAATTCCTCCTGGTAGGTCTATCTTCAGTTGGAAGAGACTGCAAACATTTCACTGAAATCTGCATGGCTATTTCAGAGAATAAGTGGGGAAAAAGACAGCTCCTTTCCTCCCACTTTTATACTCTTGGCTTTTAGGAATTGGGCAGTGCTCAGACTTGTGGTTTGCCTCTCCAAATTAATATGTGATGCTTTGCCTGCCCCCAAAGATGTCCCCAAGATGAAAATCTAGTGTCTAGGGGGTAGGTGTGTAGCACTTTTGCAGGAGTGGTTCTGTTGGCTCTTAAAGGCTTGCCTGTGTATAGGAGGAGTCTGCTACTGTCACAAGTCATTCTTTTAGTGTGGCATCTCCTAACAGGGGAAACCTTTAGGTGTGTTAAAATCTGAGGATATAGTGGGTATTTATGGGTTTAGTCTCTGTCAAATAGACATTATTAATGTGTGTGCTTTACATGTGTAACACTCATAACTCTTCCTTTTTAAGTGCCTGTGGGTTGAGCTCACAGTTGGAGACTTCCCAACAGCTGTGTACTCGGTGTGCATGGTTACCACAGATTCCAGCTGGGATTCTCTAGGCAGTCAGCCAGTCTGACAGCAGTGTATCAGGTGTGACATCTCCATGTGATGCCATATAGTTGTTGACCAGAGGGAAAAATGATGGCTTGTGCTGAATCTTGCACAGAATGCTCTTGTGTATTTTTCCTGGACACTAGTCTTGTATCCTTAAAACAGAACCAGTCATCTGTTGACCATCACTTCCTCCTTTTACCCTTTTCAGTTCCACCCTTGTTATCAAGCAGGATTAGCACACCTGGTTAGCACAGAGGGTGGTTGCAGAATCTTGCATTAATTCCCCTCAGGTAAGTGATCTGGCTGAAATGTTATTTCACCAGGTGTTGTGGGCACAGAGAGAAAAAGTGATAAGGAGAATCCACAGGTGGGATTGCTGTTTTCTCTGCTTAGTCTGACATACACAGGCAGAAAACATTTGTCCTGGTATGGGACTGGATGCTGAGGTGCTTGAGAGAATTTAACTTGAGTTCTTCCATCCCTTTGAAAACAGAAGTCCACCTTGACCCTGTTGTTCTCAGAAAATGGCATGCTTCATGCATGCATGCATGCAACCAGGCATCCTGAATTTTATCAATTCCCAGCTTTTGAGTCCTTGACCTGTTTTCTGTCATACTGGCCTTTGTTACGCTTCTGATACAACTATCAACTGGGTTTTTTTTTTTGTGACTGCTTTTCATTATTTTCATGGAAGCTGAGCTGGCTCCCTTTGTTTTCCTTTTGTGAAACACAGGCAGTGTATTTTCAAGATAAGATTTGCATGGAGAAGGTGCAGTGCTGCAGGGATAATCAGAGCTGTGACCTTCCTTCCTCATCTTGCAGTGGCAAAGCTTTCCACCTTTGCTTTTAGAGCCATGTTGCTGCTCTTGGTGGAGAACAAAGTCATCCCTGGTGTGAAATTTGAGAGCCTGTTAAATAGCTTACAGATTGGCCCAGTACCAATTTCTGTTCAAGTGAAATCTGTAATTAGCCTTCTTTAAAGGCATCCTATTGCCAAATATTACTAGCAGAGAATGGAATTGCTAAATGTACAGAACTGTGATGTGGGGCATAAATGGGGGTGTATTATCAGGGAGTGGGGGAAATGAACATGGTGCATGGGGAGGGCTGAGGACATGATGCTGTGATGCTAGAGAAAAAGTTACTGATCCTGTAATTTGGGGAATGACTCTGAGTATAGAGTGAGTCCTCTGCTAAGAGCAGAACTGTTTTGAATCAGAGATGATGGTAGTGCTGTGTGTGGTGACAACACAGGTCTTGCTAATTTGGAAGCACTACAGGGGAAGGATAAATATAGTGTGATGAGAATAACTGAGAAATGCCCTGGACATGGAAGAGGTGAGTAGAGGGGAAGGAGAGCAGGTGGAGGAGGGATATGTGTGGCTAGACTCCCAAGGGGAAAATTAATTGCCAATAAATACATTATCATGTATAAGTACTGCTTTGGTGGTAGAGCCTCCAGGTTCAGCCATAGTCAAGAAACTCAAGAGATTTTCAGACTCCAGCTCTTTAAGAGTCACCTAGTCTTGAGGGAAGGCCTCTTGGTGGGAGGAAAATGTGTTAGCACTTAAAACTGCTTTAAGTGCTCAGAACTGTTTTCTGCTGTCTGACACTGCAAACTTCACACCTTAAGGAAAGACAAGCATCACAGGTTTGACACTGTTGCTTTCCTGCTCTACAGAGCTTTTTGAAAGCTCTTGTAGTTTAAAGTAGTCATTCAAACTGAATTGTAACTAAAGTAGTGTCCCTACAGGGAGGGGAAAGGGATGCACTGTGTTTTGAGTTGTGGCAACAAGTCTAGAAAATGATAGAGAAATAAAGGCAAGCTTATCCCCCCTACAAAGCCATGGACAAATACCTTGTTGCAAACACCTCAGAAATAAGGATATATTTGTTTTTCCACCTTGCAGAAACACAGGAGAAATGCGTGCTGCTTGAGCTGTTAGAGAACATGGTGTCTTCCAGGTTAATGTTAATGTATTAGCATTTATTTCCTGAATGAAGGAAGATGTTTTAAGGGCAACCACAACCCTCCATTGTTGTTTGAGAGATAAGGGAATGCCTGTTTAACTCTTCAGCTTGTTTTTTCCTAGTTTTCCTTTCTTTAAGTGAATCTATTTGATTTGTTTTCCTCCCCTTGAGCTTGAGGGGTGCACAGCAGAAATGACTCTTGCTATTGCTTGGTTACCTCTGCTGTGCCTTTTGAAGGACCAGCCTTGGCATGGTTAGGGTGTTGGTGTGGAGGAGCTTCAATCAGGCATTCAGATAAGTACATTTTTTCCTACACTTCCTGGCAGTGCTGTGTGTGTGGAGTGGGGGATGTGTTTGTTCCGAGAGCGCTGGGGGTGCTCGGGGTGGAGGCCACCCCCTTGTCCCTCAGTGGTGCTCATTTTCTAGAGGTCACAGTGCTGTGAAACCTGCAGGGTGTTCTCTCTTCATGCTGTAGCTGTCATGGGTTGTTTCAGACACAGATATTCCTCGGCTGTGAAATGGTTGTGGGAAATGCATATTCAGTGAGACAAATATCCTCAGTCCCAGTATAATTTTAAAGAGGAGCCCTTGGGATGTTATGTATTTTATTGCTCTTGCTGTTTTTAGGTGCTCAAATATCAGGAAATAAATTTTTTTTTTTCTGTATTTACTTGTGGTCTCCTCTTGATGGCCACATTACTATATATTTTCAAAGCAGGTACTGTACCATGGGAATATAAGCATTTTGCCTTGCATAGCATACAGGAAAAATTGGTCTGTTCTCCAAGGATCACTTGGAATGTTGTCATGGCTCATTATTTATGATGGAGCTTGACAGCTCCAAGGTTAAACTCACTGCTGAATGCAGGAGGAAAAAAAAAAAAAAAAGACTTTATTTTGTGTCTGTGGGAGTTGTGCTTGTAGTGGGAGCAAGTGCATTTTGCTCAGTACAGATCTATTGCCCAAACATTTAAAAACCTTTTTCCTGTTCTTTGCTGCTTGAGCTTCTCAACCTTGCCTGGTGCAAGAGGCAAGTAGATAGGTAACTGTCAGGACCAAGTCTTGCTGCTGAGCTCAACTAGAGGCTCACATGCCGTCTTGTTACTGAGCAAAAAGTTTCTGCAGAACTGCTGATTCTTGTAAATTACAGTAAATTTTTAAAAAGAAAATTTTTCTTTGTAGATGCATTGCTTACAGCTGGTTGGGAATGCTAATTCCCCCTTGCAATTCAGGGTTAGGGTTCTTCAGTGAAGGTCATTGAGTAGATCAGAGCAGCTCTTCCTCAGTCCAACATGACAGAAAGAACACAGAAACGTTTATGCCTGTGGTGGCAAAATCTGTCCTATCTCAGCAATAAAGATTGATGCTGTAGATGCATTTAACGTCATGTAAGCCTTCAGTTATTTTAGGTGAGTTCTCAGAGGATGAGCTGTGTGAACGGCCATGGACTTGTGCCCTGTGTGCTCTGCAGAAAAATGGTGTTTGCATGTTTTTTCTGTAGATTTTGCTCTTTGCTTGTGGTCTTTAAGACCTGTTAATACCAATTGTCCTTTCCATATCTCAGGATCTGCAGGGCATCAAGGACAGAACCCTATGGCGTGTGTAGGAGTTTGTCTCATTTTGCACATTTTCCCTTAATCACAAGAATAGGAAGGGAAAGGAAAGAAGACTTTGTAGCTGTTAGTCTCCTGTAGGTTTACACTATAAGAGGTGCTGTTTCTCCCTTGAACCAGCTTTTTGTTTTAAGGCAACTGCAGAGAGAGTAAATGAGGCAGAATCATGTTCAGTAATGCTTGGGTTGAAAAAGTTAAGTGGCACTCAGAGGAAGGCCTTTGCCACTTCTTACAGTGGTACTTGTAAATACTGCATTTTGTAAAAACTCTGAACAACTGGCCAGATGTGTAGCTGTTTGGTCTTTACAAGTTTCTTTTTGCAGTTTAAACTGGAGCAGTATTTTTCCCAATTTGAAGTACTATTTCTAGTCATGGCTCTTAAACATTTGAACTAATTTGATATTCAAGCAGGTGGGTGGTGTGTTGTTCTTTTTGTTGGCTTTTTTGTTTGTTTGTTTTTTAATTTCTTTTTTCTTGGAAGAGCTGTTTATAGAAGAGCATTGGATAGAATCCCTGCTTTACTGTGCTTCTATTATTTTGAACTGAGCTGCTTGCTTGACAGATGGCTGCTATAACAGGACACAGAAACGAAGGCAACTTGGCTTCTCTCTGAGGAAGGACAGGGAATTTGAGAGAAGCTATATCTGGAAATAACTCTTGAAGAACATATTACTTTGGATTGGACTTGTTTCAGTGTGGCATGTACCTTTGGAAGTGCAATCTTCAAACCCAGCTGTATGTTTAGTGAAGCTCTCTAGCTGAGGCTGCTGACTACATAAAAAGGGGTGAATGCTGGAGGAGCAGAGCTGCTGTGACACAGAGAACTTGTTGCACACCTGTAACTTGCAGTTGCAGGCCACTGACTTGTCAATGGGTTTGGGGTGGATGGAACAAATAGGGCTTTTTGTTGTGCCACACTGTCAGAGCCTTGCTTCATCACAAGCTTGTAGAAACTTCCTGAAATCTGTAGATAAGTCTTCTGGGTTTCATTTTTATAACTTTTCTGTATAGCTATTAAGAGGATAGGGGGAAAAAGAGCTTGTATAAATTCTCAAACCCAAATCTTTGTTAAATGGATCTTATTTATCTTGTCTTACTCTGATAAATTGGAATAACCTCCCCAAAAGAGTTTGGAAGATTAAGGATAGTAAATGCTTATGTGAAGTATACATTAGACTTAATTTACCTTGCAACAAAACAGAGGCTTGCACCTCTACCATCTTGTCAGTGTTCCTCTAAGACAGCAGACTGAAATGAGAAATATAAGTCTTTTTGCACACATCCATTTTTTGTTTGGTGCTAGTTCAAACTGTGGACTGAAAATGCTGTTGTTCAAGTGCTTCATCTTGGCTTCTGTCCACAAGCAGCAGTTACAACATTACTAATTATTTTTATGCAATCTGTGTTAGGCCTATCCAATGGCTATTGTGTTTGGTTTTGTTTAATTGCAAAACTGAGCAGGAGTCACAATTTAAAGGTGTGAATTTCCTCATCTCACTGTCAGGTAGACAACTGGAAAAACGTTTTTAATACTAAAATAGTAGTGACCAGTGCTTATGTGAGAGGGAGGTCTGGTATGCATTTCTGGGTTCTTTGACTTCTTGTTTTTAGTCATTACATGAGAAATACGTGCATCTTCAGCAGGTTCTTGAAATGCTTTTGGTGTGAATCCTTATTTTAGACCAGTTGTTCTGTTTCACATCAATGAGCATCTTTGAGGTAGAATCAGCTCTTGCTGTTGGTTTAGATATGCTCCACATTGAAAATGCAGTTGTGTTTTCTTTATCTCTAATTCCTTAGTCAATATTGTTGCAGAAACTGCTGTAGTCATGCAGTATCTTACTTAAACCGTGCAGCCTAAATATTTTTAGGAAGTGGTAGTATTTTGTGGGATTCTGCTATGCTCTTGTATTTTAATCTTGGCCAGAGTGAAGAGGTTCAGCTACGTCTTGTGTTTCTGGAAGCTGCTTGACAAGAGGAAATGGCTGAAGTTTTGGCATACAGAGTGCTTGGAAGCTTTCTCTGCTCCTGGCCATCTGCTGTCTCAAACTGACACTGCCGGCCACCCTCCTAGGGCTCTGCTTCTCAGCCCATGATGCAGCCAAGCTGTTCCCAGACAGCCTGGCTAGTCTTTTACAAACAAACAAGCAATGACAAAAATACGAACAAAATAACCAATTATGGGTAATTTAAGATCTTTCTTGCTGAATTGCTGTTTGAAGCACTGGGTTCTGGTGGGTGTAACTTGGGAGAAGTGTTGATGTGCTATCTGGACAGTACCCACCGAGTGAATGACATGGCTCTCCTGATACCCAGCCAGCCCATCTGCTTACTTTGCGGTGAAAACAAATTTTATATTCAGGATAGACTTAGCTTTCCCTAGCTCTTTAGAAATATTAGCTCTGGATAAGAAAACTGTGTTTCATTTGCAATATGACCACTGGAGACAGCATGGCTATTAATTCAACCAACAACTAGAAATTGATTTTGTTGCCCTTGTCTTACACTTAGGATATAAAAATTCTAAGGCAAGGGGGACACCTGCTCTTTTCAATTATTATCTGCTTAATAAATGACTGGACATGGGCAGAAACTTCTAGATGTCATGATAATGCAATTTCTGTGTGAATTTTGATTAAAAGGATGCTGAATGAATGTGACTACCATTTGAAAGCAAACATGAAAATCTTTCAGTGTGAGTCTTCTGTGAGGAAACTATAATGTTCTTTGCTGATTCTTGAATGGTATCTGGTCAAATTCCTTAACAGGATATTTTTATTGGAGATCTCTGCAGCCCTTCCATTGCTTTCCAAATTTGCCTGCAAAGTGGGATTGCCTCAAGTCAATTAACTTCTGCTTTCTCTTCAGATTTCCCTTCTCTCCTCCGTGTCCACCTGTCCAGGCCAAGCTGCCCGTGCCTGTGTGTTCATAGTTCTGCAGATGTGTCTGTGCTCTCTGATGCTTCACTGCCCTGCCTGTGGCATATGCAAGCTTCTGTGTTTCTTTCTTATCAGTAGCCTGTGGAAGGTAAAAGTAGCCGATATGGTGTTTCATGGCGATCTTTAGAGCTCTTAGGACAGCCATGGGCTGGTGGCAGCAAGCATTAATAAAAACAGCCAAGTGGGGAAATTTCAAATTCCTGGCATTCTTATACAGCAGCATGTGTTGGGCAAAGACAGCGAGTCCATAGGAAATGCTGACTGTGGGAGCATCCAAACTGATGTCAGGTAATGTGACTTTAAACTTGCTTACCAGTTTAATACCAGTCAAGATTCCTGTGACTGGGACATCTTTGTGCTCACTGAGATTTTTAAGTGTGGAAAAAGTAAATGAAATTAATAAGCTGAATTTGCCTTCTGGAGTTAAATACACTCGTTCTCAGTGTAGGATTTTGCAGGGCTGTGAATTCCAGACGAGGTTTGTTGCAGGGAAGTATCTTTAAGAATCTGACCATCGTCAGATAAGCTTTTAGACACAGGTGTGGAAGCGTTTTCATGCCTGAAAGTTTGTATCACTGTTCTAACTTAACTAGTTGCCCTGGCTGACCAGTTAGCAGGACAAGCCTTGTGCTGCCTGTTTTGTGGTAGTGTGATGTGTGTGGGGGGAAAAGACAGTTCTAGCTTTGCTTTTCAAAACAGTAGACTCCATGCTTGCCTTTGAAACTTCACAGTGAGAATATGATATTTGCTTCTCTAAAACTGCCAGTTTGGTATTTTGTAGTAGTTGGTAATCGATGATGTCAAGTAAATTACCAGTTTTACCTGCTTCACTGAATCTGAATAACCAAGACAGCGTATGGATAACTAAAATCACTATCTAGGAAGGATTTCTTTTTATGAAAAAGAAATACTGATCACTTACTAGAAAATTGGAAATTCAAAAGCAAGGAGTTGGGAATTTCCCGTTGTGCATACCAATCGCAGTAAAACAAATGTTGCTGGAATAGAAAATATTTTTAGAGACTTCTGGAGGAACATTGCTAATAAAAGGTCTTCTGAAAGCACAGGTGGAAAAGCTGGTGCCGCTACATGGTGTGATTTTTTTCATCTTTAGTTTTCCTGATAGAGGTGAAATTCAGCCATGCAGGCACACCAGTGATCTGTCACTTCCAAAGTTGTGCACAATTTGAAATGAATAATGGCATCAAAAAAAGGCATATGAATAGGGTTGTGAATATCAGTCCAATTCTGGAACTTAATCCTACTTTATCTGCTTTTGAAGCAAATTATTTTTAGTCCTAAGAGTTTTATAGTTTTAAAGTGAAATGTATGTTTAAAGCTCCCTCAAGCAATACAACCTGTAAGTGAATTTTTCTTGTGTTCTCAAATGAGTATGAAATGGCCTCATGTATTTTTCTTTTTTTTGTAAATAAAGCATATGATGTAATGGGATGGCTTTTGGCTGCACAGCTGAAGCTGGGCTCTTTTCAGTCTGAATTCTGAGTGACAGCAACAACTTTCTCAATGGGAGTCATTTGAAATTAAATTACTCTCTTAATTATGAGCACATGGAATGCAGAGAGAAAAGGTTACTGCTGTACCCTATAACACAGTGCAAAGCCTGCTAGTAGGGTTATTGCTGAAAAGTCCTCATCTATCAAATACCACTCAAGAGGAGCTGATTTCTCAATCCTTAATCTGAGCAAGAGTCAAACTGGTGAACTGGAAGCAGAAAGCTCAATAGCCCATTAGTAGTTCTGCTGAGTTCTTGTGTTTACAGGTTTGAGAAAGAAGCCCTGTGACTTAAGGAAGCAACACTGACTCTGACCACCTTCAAATGTGTACAAGCAGTATCTGCTGCTCTGTATTCACAGGCCAAATGCCATGCTTTGTTGCCCATGTTCACAGAGAATCTGCTGTCCTGGCCTTTCTGAGAACAAACAAAAGGAATAAAACTAAAAGCTCAGCTCTTTTAAGTACACAGCTGTAATTAAAATCAAACTCAAAATCATATTGAAGTGCAGGGGTGTTGGTTTGAAATATTTTCATTACTACCTTTATGTAGTGGAGAAAACACTTTTGAGCAAGAGCTGAAATAGCACCATTCACAGGTAGGCTTTAACAGCTGGTTATTCTGGTGTTGTGTTAACAATAATGAAAATAGTGAAGAGTTCTGAACAAAGAGGTTCTGGTCGGGCTATGTCACTTGCCTTGGAGAACTGAGGGCAAGAAGACTCCACATGTATGTGTAAAAAACCCAAAACAATTAATAATATTGTGTAAAATGACAAGATCTTCCAGGGAAAGAAATGGCGAAGATACTAAGGAGGATAAAAACAAGAATTGTTTGGGGAAAAAAAATCCAAAGTAGAATTACTTCAGAATTAAAATTTAGTTATGTTTCAGAGCAATGTGCCTGCAGAAATACTGCTACTAGATTGGTTTTCTGATATAATTATTCTGCCATCACAAATCTGTTCATGTCTGTGTGTAGAGAAGTCTGAGTTTTGTGCCGTTTTATATTTCCTGTCTCAGATGCTTATTTCCCCACTCTAACTCCCAGGACTTAGTATGAGGAATACATAGGATGCTGTTATTTTATTTAAATGGCTCTTTGTTTTCCAAAATGTTAAAAAAAAAAAAAGACATTCCAGGTAAGAAGGAGGAGAGAAATCTGGCAGAGAAACAAGTTGTCTTTACTCCCCATGTCATGCACTGTTGCCACTTTGCCTGTTGAGTGAACTTGCCCTTTACTTTGTACAAGAGGTGTTTCTCTTTGCCCTGATCCTGCTTTCAAAATATTTAGGTTCTTCCTGTCTATAGGTGTTGTACTGACTAACCCACTCAGGCTGGATATATAGGGGCAGCCTTACATGCTAAAATTATTCCATTGTTATTGCTTCTCTCAGAGGGACCAAAAAAAAAAAAAAAAGGAAAGAAGTCCTATCCTTTTCAGTCAAGAACGGAGAAGGCGAGGCTGCCTGTCTGTGTGTGGATGGCTGATGCCTCACCAGTGCAAACAGATGGGAATTACTTGGGAACTGTGTGGGCAGCAAAGCAGCTGAGCTGTGTTTGACTTACTTTCTTTCCTTGTAACACACTTGTTTGTTGAATGTAGAAAGAAAAAATTCATTATGTCAGAAAAAGTGAAACAAAGATTTTTTGGCTGGTTAAAGAGTCCTGAAAAATGCTGCTTTTGCTCAGATGAGGAAAACCAATGAATTTAGTTCCTTTTCAAGCCAGTGCTCAGTTCTGTGCTGAGTGCAAGAGGTGTAGGGCATGTGAGGGCTGGAATCCTTCAGAGGGATAATGTAGCTGGTTCTGCTGGACAAGCATCTTCTGGGCTGTAGCCTGAAGGAAGCAAACTTGAAGTTTGGCTTTCACAGACCTGTTCTGAGAGGTTTCTTGTAGCCCCAAGTATGCTCCTGTAGGGACTGTGCCGTTAGTGATGTTTGCCACATTTCCTGGCCTCCCTTGGGTGCAAGCAAACAGCATTGTTTCTCCTGTCTCTCTGAAGTCAGTGGCCAAGTTTGTCTTGCAAGCTGTGCCTGCTTTTAATTTGTATAGAAGCCCTTTTTTCCCTGCTTTTATTTTATAATGTACAATTCCTTAATAGAAACCTCCTTGCCAATGCCTCTAATTGTTCAGAGTGAGTGCTGATAAGAGCAACTAATAGCGAACTGAATGGTTGCTTACAAAATCAGTTTTGATTCCTGAAGTTTGGAGGGATGGAAAATTAGTTCTTCAGGGAAGTGTACTCTCCTTGATTCTAAATACTCCTGGCTCTCCCTTTCCTAAGAGGCAATCTTTCCTCTATTTGCATTAGAATAGTGAACTTCTGTGCTCCCACTGTGTCACACTGTCCCAAATCTGTTCTTTCTGAAACAGAAGTGGGCAGGTCAGTGACTTGTGTGCCTTCCCTACTGCTGGAGCAGGATCCTAGAAGCTGTTGCTTAGCCAAAAACAATGAGGGGTTTTTGAATTTTTTTCATGTAAGGAACCTTTATGGTTCACATTTCTTTGTCTGTAGAAGATCTAAAGAGTTGTTTGGATGGTTGGTTGTTCAGGTATGTGTAGTTGATGCCTATTACACCTAAGGAGTGTATTCTTTCTTGTGCTCTTTTCATACAACCTTAATTTCTTCTCCCCTATCCATTACAAAATTACACTTCATATCTGCCCAGAATTACCGAAGTCCCTTTTTAATATCCAAGATTTATCTGTGTTGTAGTGCAACAGCACACAGTATTCCTAATATCTCCAATGCCTACCCAAAAGAAATATTGCTGAATGTTACCTGGGGTGCAGAACTTTTTAAGCACCCTTGGCAAAGCAAAGGAAGCATTTTTACAGCCCTGTTAGATGACTAGAAAGGCTCCCTTTACCAAAGTCGACTGGATAACCTTTGGAAAAATCAAGAAAACAGTGTGAAATACTAGATTTTTTTTCCTTAGTTCTCATCTGCAGGCCAATTGACTCTTGACAGTTGGAGGTCTTTTTTGAAGCGATTTGTAGCATGCAAACCTATCATCTTGGCTTCCAAGCAAGCAGACAAATGACACTGGGGTCAGTTAAAAGTCACAAAAAGTACCAGTCATCCCTTCTATGCAAAGGGGTTTAAAGTAACAACCCAAACCTACTTGCAATAGAGAGATAGAGAGACTTCCTTGATGTTAATATTCTGCTCAGCCAAGATTAACTAACTGCTGCAGACTTCTTTTGAAGGTT
Source organism: Dicaeum eximium (assembly GCA_013396995.1). Taxonomy (NCBI): domain Eukaryota; kingdom Metazoa; phylum Chordata; class Aves; order Passeriformes; family Dicaeidae; genus Dicaeum; species Dicaeum eximium. The sequence continues at coordinate 2,817,462 of VWZP01008818.1, read as the reverse complement.
AGGATGAAGCTGGTGCTATGCTTATTTCCAATCAAAGAATGTTCTTGGGAGCTCAGGGTAAGGTCAAAAAGTTGAATGACTATTTCAACACTGCCAACTTTCATGAAGTTCATGACTGTCCTGCTGTACAGCTTTTTCCTACTTTATTCAGGATTTGTCAGGCCACACCTGGAATACTGAGTTCAGTTTTGGTCCCTGCTACACAAAAAAGGTGTGGACAGGCCAGAGAGGGTCCAGAGAAGGACTGTAAAGGTGACCAGAGGACTGGAAGCCTTCAATGTGAGGAAAAGCTGAGAGAGCTGGGTTTGTTCAGCCTTTAGAAAAAAAGGCTTAGGGGGATACCTTGTCACCATGTTCCCATGTTTAAAAGGTGGCTACAATGAAGATGGAGAGTCCCTTTTTGCAAGGAATCACATGAAAAGACAAGGAGTAATGGGCACTAATTACTGCTATAGAGATACCAGTTGGATGCAAGGAAAATTTTTCAAAATGAAACCAATCAGTCATTGGAATAATCTCCTTAGGGAAGTGGTGCATTTCCCAGTGTTGGATACCTTTAAGGTTCAGCTGGGCAGGGTCCTGGGCTGTCTTGTCTGGACTGTACATTTCTAAGAGAGGTTGGATTGGGAGATCCCTGAGGTACTTCGTGTTCTCTAATTGATTCTGGTTCCTTCTATTGGTGAGGAGCCTAATTTGGCCTCAGATACCTGCTTGGGAAACATCCTGTAGGTTTGGGATATGTTCAGCAGTATTGTGATGTGTTCAGTGCTGAGCTGCCCCTGCAGGTCTTTGTGCAGGTGGTGCTCTTGCCATGCTTGGTTTTTGATCAGTATTTAAATGGCCTCTTCCTTTATGGCTCAGCTGCTTCCAAGCATAAGCAGCTGTTTGTTACTGAAATCTGTGGGGATGACCACAGTGGACAAGGAAGTGCTAATTACCAGGGTGACACCAGTGGGAAATGCGGATCTGCCAGAACTGCTGTCTCTGGGTGAATTTTGTCCTCTGGTGTTTTGTACTTGCTCATTCAGAAATCCTCTGCCTGGGGTCCCTTCCTGGCAGAAGGGCTGTCCAACAGCTATTTGCTTACTGCCTTAACCTTGGCCATGAGGAGTTGCCAGGGCTCCTACTGTGCAAATTCAGCCCCAGCAGATGCTGTTTCAGAAATAAAGCCAAACTAAGACAGGAGGAGAAGTCACAGTGCTAGAGGATATCTTAATATCTGAGTATCTTAACCCTTTGTTTAGCCAATAAGGAATTTAAAGAGTCATGTTAAGTACAAGAACAAATAATGTTTTGTTAAGCTTCCAAAGGAAAATTTGCATGGAGTGATCAGGAATGGCTGAACTGAACAAGAAATATTTTTGTTTCTTATAACAAAATTTCTCACCTTTTTTTTTTTTACTATTATGCTAATTATCTTGTTTAATAACAGTGGAGGAAGAAGGTGAATGTCAATGTGATGACAGTGCAAATGATGTGGCATCAGGGAGTACTACTGTAGAATTTTTTTTTTTATTTTAGTAACAAAGGCTTTTGATCACTGGTAAAGCTCAGTAACTGGAATATAATGTAGGAGATAAGGCAGTTGTACAGAGGGAAGTATTCAATAGGAGTTTTTTTAAAGAGTAATGTTAGAATTTTACTTTCTTACTTTATGCAATACTTTGTTGCATTTTTTATTATACTCTTTCATGTATTTGACACGTTGCCTATTGAACCTGATTTTTACCTTCTGCCTAAATGTATTTAGAAAAAGTTATTTCTGGAAAGTTTTTTTTGAAAGTTGACATGAAGGGATTTTGTCTGAGGGTTTATTTCTATATGTTCATCATAGGATAATAGTATTAAATATAAGACATTGCAGCCTGGTAATTCCTGGAGCTTGTTGAAAGAGGTCTGTAGGATGTCCCAGCACCACAGGTGGGTGCAGTATTGCAGAGGCTGGCAGGCTGCCCTGTAGGCTTTTCTCTCCATCCTTTGAAGTGTTGAAACAGTTTCAACAGTGTCACTGCTGCAGGCAGGATCCTGTGCTGGATGGACCCATGTCTGATCTAGCCTGGCAGTTCTTGTCACTTCAAGACTGTTTTGGTTTCTTCTGCTGCTGTAATATACCCATGTTTTGTTGTATGTGCTGGGAAAGGTATAAGGTAGCATCTGTGAACTTTGCTTTTTAGCCCTTTGTAAAGCAAAATATTTTTTTCCCGCAACTTAAGCTCATGTAGCCACTCCAGCCTGTGCATCTGAGAATCCCACTGGCTTCAGTGGATATCAGATTCTTTAATTTTAGGTTCTGTATCCATAAGCTTTCACCTCCTCAGATAGGAGACAGCTGTCCTAAGGCGAATTTTATTTGCACAGTATGCATCTGTTTAATGAAGCTTCCAAGTAAACAAATAACAACTTCTAGAATGGAGGTGGTGGGTGGTATTCTCCAGAATATTGTTTTATGTCAATGCAGTTGCAGGTAAAGCATATACACATCGAGGGACATTCATCAAACAGTGCTTCATTGGCCTAAAAAACTTAAAAATTATGTTTTATGTCTCTTACTGAGAAACTTTTCTTTTGGGTTTTCTTTACTGCAGCTGCTTGCATCCTAACATTCTGATGCTGCCAACATTCATTGTGCTTGTCACTGAAGAAACCACTGTGGCTTTGTAAGGTCTTGATAGTGTTGTTATTGAGTATATTTGAGTAACTGCTTGAATTTGACACAGTTAGGAAACCTGCCAGAGGGTGAAACAAACATCACTCCCATTCTTGCATGTGGTAGCTGAAGTGGAAGTGAAGATGCCTGAAGAATGCCACCCTGTCCTTTGCCAGCTTCCAGCCTTCTCTTCCCTGTGGAAATGAAAACCTCTGAAAGGATATACATGTTACTGTGACTAACTAATCCGGTTACTATACCAGATTTTTTCTTTTTAATGGAGAGATAATGCTTTGAACAAGGGGTATGTGGCTTCAGATACCTGTTACTGCATGCCTTAGAGTACTTCCTGACAGGATGGCCTGATTCTGTTCCTACTGGTGATTTAATTTCCCTTATCTCGTGCTGGAAACATTCACGTAGTTAATGTTTATTCTCTGTCTTAGGGACAGAGTTGCAGCTGTCTCTTGTTAACTTTGTTTCTTTAACAGAATGTTGTTTCTTTTTGTTCTAATCTAATGCTTACTTAGGGTGCAGGCAATATTTAGTTCTATTCAACTAGGATCTGGAAAGTCTAATACGACCTCACCTGCTTTGCAGTAAATGTGGAAACCCAGTGCTTACAATCACGGAATTGATTGCATGATTATTTTGTTTTTGCTTGTTTTAGAGTTGACTCTAAAATATTTCTACCACTCTTCCCAGTAACTGCCAAACTTCTTCCAGTCTTGTCTCAATGATACAGGATCTGAATCTTAAGCAGTAGTGTTGAATTTTTAATATTTTCTTAGTAATGGAAGCTGAGAATAAACTGAGTTGTGTATGAATTCAGTGGTGAAGAGATGTAGTGAGATGAGGAGAGCCTGAACATCTTCCTTTCCCTTCTCTTCCATCATTGCACAACACAACTCCAGGCTTCCCTGGGTGACAAGGGTCATGTGTCTGTGTAGGTTGGGTTTTTGATCACTTAGCCTTAGGATTTCAACTCCAGCATTAATGTGGCTTGATGCTAATTTCTGTATTTGTATATGTTAATTTTATATTTTAATATAAATATATGTTTATATTTTATATGTTAATTTTACAACATACTGTGATGTTACAAATGATTCAGTGCTACTTTTTTAAGAGGAAGAAAAAGGTTTTGATAATTCAGAAATAAGGAGCTAAAAGAAAGGAAATCTGTTGTAGGTTTGGGGGTTTTTTTGTTTTGTTTTGCTGTAGTCTACATAATGATATTTGCTTTTTGCTTTTTTACCTTTAGGCAAGCTATTTCAGTCTGCATCAGGTGAGCTGTCCATAAAATGGGTGTATCATCACTTGCCATGCTACAGTCCTTTGAGTTCTAATTAAATACTTGAAAGCCCACTGAACTCCAGTCATGAAATGACAGTAATGTTAGTTTGTCATATCTTGGGAAAAAATGAAGTACTTGAACTATTTTTTTTCTTCCCCTCTATGATGTAGATTGCAACAAAGTTATTTTCTGTAGTAGCAATTATTGGGTGGAGTGACCTTTACCAATCTAGAGGCTGATGTAGTGGAAGGGACATTTTTCCACTTGACCTTTATGCAATGTGTCAGCTTGTCCTGTAGTGCCAAATGAGTTGCAATTGACAGATTTGATGGAACACTGACTTGATGGGAGCTTATTGTTTGGAAGCAGTTATGTGAGGAAATGCAGAGCCTCTAGTAAATAACATGATAAAAGTTATTTGCATGTCTTTTATCACTAAGGAACAGCTTGCTCAGAAATGACTGCTGTCTGAATTGCAATTTGAATGCTGGTTAACTGAGTTCCAGTAAACCTTATCAAACAGTGATATTTCAGACTAAAATCTATTGGCTTATCTTTTTATTTCTGCATTACTTTGTAACCAAATAACAATGGTTTTCTGTATTTTAATCTTGCTACTTGTTGTATAAAAAGAAAAGAAGAAAAAAAGATAAGGAATTTTCAGTGTATCACAAGGAAGCCATGTCTTTCAGGAGGCTGGCCACACGTGTGTGTGTGTGTGTGTTTATATGTGTAAAATAGCTTTCTAGGTTATTTATTAATATATTTGAGAAATAATGGCCAGATAGGATTTGGGAAGAGGTAAGTTCTGGTTGTGGGGAGCAGAGGGGAGCTTATATAAGCTATAAGGAGTGGGAACTCTATAAGCTCCAGAGTGAGGGTGGTGGATAACATAAAGAGAACCATAAAAGGAGAACCAAACCATTCTTCTCCACTGCTCCAGGTAGGAAGTGCAGATGTCAGCTGCTCTTGACATCTGTTAAAGTTGGGAGAGGATTGTGCTTGTTGAGGAGAAACTTAAAAGCAAAGACCAAAAGTCAGTTATTTCAGGTGTCTTGTTCTAATCCAGTATCTCTTTCTGTTCTGGTGGAAGGCTCTGATATGTCCTGTAAATAAAATCATTCCATCTCCAAAATGGATAAGAAAAAGTTGTAGTGGAGCTCAGGATCTACCTGAGACTACCTGAGTAATGAATTATTGTGGCTTTTTAAAACCATTGAGCAGCAGGACTGAGAAAAGAGCAACAAATGCCATCTGTCTGATCTACATATTTTACCACAGTTCTTCTTAAGCTGTCTGTTGAGGTAAAGTAAAAAGGAGCTGAATGGGTGTGGGAGGGGAAAGCAGCTCAGCTCTCATCTGTTGGATTTGCAGGAGATATTTGGAAGGGGGGGAAAAGAATTTGTTTATAGAGGTTGCTGTTCACAACAGCCACATTAACATATTATTTGTTACTTCAAAGACAATCTGTTCAAACAATTTCAATAGCAGGGGATGCTGCTGGACAGAGTCAAGGTGGAAGGCTGGATAACAATGTTTTGCTGTGGTGAAACAGGTTGCGTGGGTGTACTGGCATACAGTGAAATTCATAGCAAGATTCACTAGTGTAGCAATGCTATTTGATTGTAACTCACAAAGAAAGAGATTAGTTAATGTGAAGCTGTATGATAATAACAACTGTTTTCTTGTGAAGTTTTCATTTGTAGCTAATGCATGACACAAAAGATAGCAGGCTTTAATGCATTTACTTTACATGCTTGCAGGAGGTGAACTGCAGGGGCTGGAAGCAGAACCTGCATCTGGTGAGCTGCAATTCTGGGGTCTGCAACAGGATCACACTTGAAATATGTTGTCTTTTGTATGTGGGTTCCTATAAAAGTGACAGATCTCTCATCCTTTCTGGAGCACCTGCTTTTCTGAACCCCTTCTGGAGAGCATGGCGATATCTAAATCCCTCTCCTCAAGCACCTTTTCTAGCTGTGCATCCATCAAACTCCCACTTTGCTCCTCTTTTCTCTTCCCACCTGGCTCTGCCAACACGGACACTGGTCTGGCAGCTTTCATTTCCAGCCTCTGGGGGCTCTGTGGAACAGGGGGAGATGCTGCTGCAGGTGGTGACACTTCATGGGCTCAGGCTGTGTGAGGCAGTGAGCCTGTATGTAAAATTTTCAAGTCTTGTAGCTTGAAATGTGAGGACTGGTGAAGGTGCCTTGGCACTGCTGCATTCCACTCAGGCTGGGCATTTGAGAGGCTCTCCTGTGGATCTGCATGCTGGAGGAGGTTGGATTTCTTGCAGTGGCTGTCATTGGGTGGTAGCTGCTGTTCCTCTGTGAACACAATCCAGCCAGGCCTCTGATTGCATTTTGTGGTTGATGGGCACCAAAGTAGAGTTAAAGAACTGTGGAACTTCCTTAGAGAGCGTTTGCTCTTCCCCCTGCTGACCTCTGCTGATCTCCTCCTGTGCATCTCTACCCTCTGCCCACTGTGCTTGAGCAGTGGTTCTTACACCTGAAACACTTCCAGGAGCTCAGAGCCAGGATGTAAGGAGTACTGTAAGTGTAAAAAGTTAAACTGCATATGAAAAAGGAAGGAGGGTGGGGAATAATGATTAAAAAAAAATACTCCAGGATCCCATTTGTAAAACGGGAAAGATGATGGGCTTCATCTGCTTTTGAAATGAGAAGATGAGGAGGTGATTCCAGTGGGTGAGAGTCTTTTATGTGGAAGAGTTTGCAAAGCTCAAATTATGAAAGGGTTAATTCAAGGTTTCTTATGCAAGGAGCAGTTCAGAGTGTGTAATTACACCTATCCTTTTATCTGAAGATCTCACACAGGTGTTAATTAAGCCTAATGAGGCCCCTATGGAGCAATTGTTGCTATCTGTGTTTTTACAGACAGAGCACCTAGAAGCTGAAAGAAATAAGGTTGTTGGTAATGCAGCACTGTAGGATTGGTGTTCATGGGAGAATGCTCAGTGTGACTTGAAGCCACCTGGCACACAAATGGCAGAACCAACCTATTCCATGAAACCATGCCAATGATATATTCCAAATGTTTTCTCTTTGCCTTAAAATGTAGGTATGTGTAGATGCATGAAAAGGAACTGTGGACTAAGAAAAATTACTATTTCTAGATGGACCGTCTTCATTATGCCTATAACTACTCCTGGGTTTTCCTTTTTTTTTTTTTTGTATGCTACGCTTGTGATTTGCAGGTTCCTGTGATATTTTGGTTAGCATCCAGTGTTTTGTGAGGCTTATGGGAACTAGCAATACAGGAAAAATACCTGTGTTGCTGAGGTTTTGTATGCTAATTCCTTTCATGTGTTCATGTAAATCTTTTAAATGCAGAGCAGACACATTGTTTTGTCAGCTTCCCATAGGGAAATCAAACAACTCTTAATTATTGCTTTGCTTCCAGTAATACTCCTGAGCTGTTGATAATTCCACAAAAGAGCTCTGAAAAAATATTGGTGGATGGATGAGGATGGGTAAACAGAGAATTTTGAGATATTCATGCACTGCTTTGTTTGTAGAATGTTGGATTTCTAAAGCAAATCATTAAACCTTTAATTGCCTTCTGACCCTACCTCACATAGTGTGGGGTGGTTGCCTGCCTTGTACTTAGTTGTTCTATTATTTTTCCCTGGTGGTGGGATTTGGGCAGCTCCAAGACTAAGCTTGACAAAATTGCTACCTTTGTTGTTTCTGGCAGCCTCTGTAACAGGCTGAAGGAGGTGGTGGCATTGACTGTCACAATGCCCTGATGTGTTGGTAGAGATCTGTGTCAGGGAGGTCACGTCTCTGAGCCATCACCTCAACAAAACACAGGTAAATATTTACAATAAGAACCTGCTTAAGCTAATAAGAAGCTGCCAACATGAAGTATGGCTTGATAACCAAGGAAATGCCTCCTCTGAGGTTCTTGTGGTGAGATGTGGCTTTGATCCAGGTCAGCCTGAGACTCTGTTTCTTCAGAGAAGTTCACTTCATGCAGTGCTCTGAGCCCCACAAACTTTCTGGTTTTTTTACAGAACTTGGTGACATTTTGGGAATGTCAGAAATGCAGGATGTTTTGAAATTCAGGATCAATAGGACAAAGTGTGCTTGAGAATAATTTCCAGAGGAAAAGAAATAGAGACGGGTATGCAGCTTTTACATTTGATATTTGATATTTTTTTGGCCTTCCAAAGGAAGTTGCAGGATCCCACTTCAGTTCCACTGCCCATAATTATTTAAGTTGTTTTGTGTTTATGCTTTGGTACCAAAAACAGGCTTGGGAAAGCAATGTTGAAGATGGTAAGTAGGAAGTAGACAAGAGCTTAGTACTTGTATATGAAAGCTAAATAAACTGTAGGTGCAAGTCAGATAGCTAAAAGTTTGTATTTTTTCTGTTTTTGGAAAAGAGAGAAGACAAGATGCTAGCTGGAAGATGTGGGAAGGGAAGAGGAGCAAGGGGCAGAAACTATGAGGAGAGAAACTGGGATGTAAGGGTACCGATGAATTGCTGAGAGAATTGATTAATAAGGCCAAGTTCAAATAGAAGGGCAGGAAACCAGTCACCAAATATTGAGAGTCAGCAGCTATTCTGTGTTTGAATGATTTTCTTTGCCATTGAATTATGATTCCTGGAGCAATAATTTCCTGGTGGAAATTATTGGGTCTGACTAGATGCAAGGCAGAAATGTTTTACAGTGAGTGTGCTTGAAACACTGGAGCAGGTTGTGTAGAGGTGATGGATGGATGGATGGATGGATGGATGGATGGATGGATGGATGCCCCATCTCTGGCAACATTGAAGGTCAGGCTGGATGGGGCTCTGAGCAGCCTGATCTAGTTGAAGATATCCCTGAATATTGATATTATATTATTGTAGCTGGGTAGGACTAGATGACCTTAAAGGTCCCTTCCAACTCAAACCATTGCATGATTCTATGAAATTCTAATGTTTGTGAATCCATTTTTTGTTTTGACGGTCAGGATGCTCTGAGCACAAATAACAAATGTTGTAAACCATTCTCTCTTATTGCTTGATTTCTTAGGATATGGCCTTTACTGTATAAAGCAGAGCAGTGTAACTTCTGTGTGCTAGAACAGTGATGGATGGTAGAAATTGGAAAAGTGGCTAGGCTAAACTAAGTTAGCATCTTTTATTTGCTATTTTTAAATTTGCCATTATTTCTTTAAATAGTTTGAAAACAGTTTTTGGTTTTGAATCTACTGGTGCAGAGTGCTTGGGGAAGACTGTCAGCTTAATTTGACGGTAAAGTTTTAGTTCTTGAAGAGCACTGGGAATAAGGAAGAAACAATGAAATTAGATTTATATATTTGAGGTTATGTAGACTATTAAATGTGAGAGCGGGGACCTGGAATACAAGCAAATATTGAGCAGTATTGTGGGAGCTCAAGAAGGAGAATGCAGGGAACAAAAGGCAGAAAAAAGATTGCTTTAACCTAAAGTAAAATTTTGGCATCCAGGTACTCATCCATAATGAATGTATGTACTGTTTTCAGCTCTGTTACCACAAAGACTTACTTTATCTTCTCTCTCCCCTTTTGTTTCTAGAAGCTTCAAGTTTCCTTGTAGAGTTCCCCACTGCAGTTTTCAGAGGAATTGCTTTGGGGCTGTGGGCATGCATTTATATTCTCTTTATGGTTTTCTGTGTGTAATAATCAATAAGAAATAGTATTTTATACCTTTTCATCAGCATGCCTTGCCACAGAAGGGAGATAATGTTGCCTAATTGCATTTTGTTTTGATGGTGTTGATCTGCAGCTGGTGGCTTAAGCAGAACTGCAAGCTGATTTCTTCCCCTATTGTAGTCCTTGGAAAACATAACACAATTTAATATATGCCACACTTCAAAATCTGTGCTGTTTTCTTTCAAACTTCAACTTAAAGCAACTCTACATCTACAAATTGGTGTTCCTTAGACTAGACTTTGTGCTGCTTTGTTCTGCATTTTTGCAACATGGCCTTTAAAAATATGAAGATGAATCTTTGTGGAACACTGCTTGTATTATCTATGCCACTTTGTGGCTTCTCTCCCCCAGAAAAATCTTTCAAACAGTATGCTTTAGGATGGTGTTCTCAATATATTCAGGTTAGGCAATAATAAAGGATCCTTTTCTTTGTTTGACAGCTGGAACAAAGCACTTTAGATTCACAATAGGTGCTTAAATAGAGCCTGCTATGAAAAAGTCTCAACAAAATCTGACTGTCTCTAGTTACAAAATCCTTGATATAAAAGCCCAGATATAGACCATCCCATTTCCAAATTTCTTTCTGGAGTATTTAGAACTTTATAAAAATGACAGGTATCTCACAATGTAATGCAATCAGTGGTAGAGCACTGTTTACTGTTAATTGACTCATCTGTTTTCTCATCAATCCATGGCATTTATTCAGAGGCAGTAAAGATAGATGGATGTTGGCTTAGAGATTCTTGGAGCAAGGAAAGGGACATGGTGAGCTGGGATTGAATTGCCTGCAGTTGACATTAATATACAGTTGACAGTTCTTGTATATAAACTGCACTGATTGGAAACATCCACCAAACCTTTTCTTCTACCATCTCCAATAAAAGAAGGAGCTTTATTGACAGCCAAGGAGCTTTGCATTGATTTCTGTGAGCTTCCTTGCAAGATCTCTTTCAGAGTAAAATTTTATTCACAATAGTTGTCTGTGATGTTGTGCTGCATAGCCTGACATTTTTAAAGATACAGATTTGACCCGGAGTCAGCGGTACGTGTTGTTCTTCATTTCTCTAAAATCTCATGCGTAGTGACAGTACTGTCAACACTGTGTGCAGAATAATGTTGCTATCAAATAAAGTGCACAAGCAATCAGCTTTTTTCCCCCTTTTAATGTATCTTTAATGTTACTGTAAATTATTTTTATTGTAAAGTCATACTGGAAATGTAAGGATCTTGGTGGTTTCATTGGAAGCTTTGTGAAAGACTGTGAAAAGCAAACAATCAGCGGGGCACTGTTTAATTTGTATTGTGAGCTGGCTAAAGGAGAAATGATGTCTCCAATGTTCACATGCCTATCTGTGAACTCTTGTGGTGTTTGAAGGAATTTACAAATGCAGCAAATCTGAAGCGAAGGACTGTAGGGGATAGAAACTGTATGGAACTTTTCATGCAGTTGCAAAGATGAATTACAAAGGTTGTCACGTGCAGAAAACTGCCCACTATTTCACTAATTGTTATGCATGTCAGGCACATTAAAAAATGTGATTACTCCTGCATTTAGAAAATTATGGAAGTAGTTAGTTTATGCTCTAATGTGAAATATTTATGAAGGTGCTAATATTAAAAATGTTGCTATTAAAGATACTGTAAAACCTCTGTTTTCCAGAAATGTCAGATTAAGAGCAATGGAGATTAAGCTGCTTCTAGTATGCTGAAATTATTGCCCCTAATTTCACCCAGAGTGTGGGTCTGATGCACTGTTCTCTCCGTTTGCCCCTTTGACTGTAATTTATTTTGTGGATTGTAAGTTTATTGGAGTAGGGTTTCTTCCTCCCCCTACCCCCCCTTGTCTGAGCCTAGTACAGTTGGAACCTCCATTGGAGGCTCCTTTGTAAGATGCTAGTTGGCAAATAATAACTACTTTCCTTTCAGGATAGTCATGCTACAGGAAATTGTAAGTTTATCCAAATAGTCCTGATGTCCTTAAACTCAGCCCAGCAATAACAGCTGTGAGGATAGTTCACCCCACATCATTGCCAGGTGATGAGAAAGTAGCATGAGAAAGCAAAATTTTTCTAACGTTGGCCAAGTCAAAAGAGAGATTAATTGTCAAAGTCAGGACTGGGATATTTTCCTCTCAACCCCCATATTTCCCAGAGGTGTGCTGGACAAAGCCCTTCTGGTTTTGTGGCTTCTTGCTTATGTTCCTGCTGAAGTTGGAAGTAACTGTACTTATACTCCCACAAAACCTGTGGAGTTCTATGGCTTGTGCCTGTAAATCCTGTTAACTTGTCACTGAGTGACAGATCTGAGTGACAGATCTGAGTGACAGATCTGAGTGACAGTCTGCCTGTCAGTCACAGTGCTGCTGTGGAGCACTGGGCAAAGTTGATGATAAAAGTCTGCCCCAAGCTTTGCACTAGAGACTTTCTGGGGAGAAGTTTCTTCTGGAGGAGGTAGATTTTTCAATGTTAACTGGAGGTGTAAACTGTAGGTGGAAATCTTGGTGGTGTGGTTTGGAGGAAGCATCTGTTAAAATGTCTAAGAATGTAGCTTTTTGTTCAATGCTAAATGAATGCTCTTAAATTCAATATAAATTAGAGGAGGGGAATTAAATATCTGCCAATGTGTCATGCTTCCTTTTGTAATAACAGCTAAAAAGTGTCTGTTCTTGTGTATTTTAAAGCTTTCAGACTTCCCAACTCTGCTGCAACACAGATGTTCAGTACACTAAATTCTGAAATGTTATATATTTTAAGGAGGCAGCAATTTCCTGGGTTGTAATTGGTGTGAACTGATGGGTGGAAAATGCAGAGCTTGCAGGGAGGCAGAGAGCATGCTTGAGCTGTCCTCCCTCTGAAGAAATCTTGTAGACAGTGTTCTCCATTGCTTCTCTTGAAGGGACTATTTTGAGTACCAGGTTTCCTTCCCTTTCCTCCCCCACCTGATTTATGTATAGTGGTGTCCCATTGCTAGGAAAGGAGGAGGAATCTGAGGACAGGCAGCTGATGCTGACTGCAGCAGGGGGAGCTCGTGGCATCAATGCTACATCAGGTCATTGCTGGGTATTTTGGTTACTCTGGTGCCTTGAGTCTGCCAGGGAATGCAGGAGTCTTATTCTCTTGTACTCTTCTCGTTGCTAGGCTTTTAACTTTAAACAGCACCAGAACTGGAGGCAACCATCAACTGAGCATCTCAGCAGGAATTAGAAGGGTTTGTCATCTATACTAAGAGTGAGAAATAACTGAGGAATACACACCAACCAAGGAATTATGGAGTTGTAGCTCCTGCAGATTTTGGCCCTCCTGCTTTAGGGTGAATTTTGTGGCAGTAGCTTCTGACTCCAAAGGGTGTTCAGCAGCCAGGAGTTTGGTTTGTTCTGCTGTTCCTCAAGATAGTCTTGATAGTTCAGGAGCAGAGCTGGGATATGAAATTGCACACAGGTGCCTTTTTGACTGGAATGGAAAAAGTTAAGTGGTGGATAAGTGGGATAATTACATTTGCATTTTGCTCTACCTTTTTATGAGCTGCACATGAATGTTTGGCTGTGGTACCCAGGGGGTTATAGCCTTGTCTGGAAAGCTTTAGCCTTTGCTTACTGGACTTCCCAGGAACTGCTTTTTCCACTGACTGCTGGATGTATTTAATGGATCCCGGCCCAAATATAATTTTAGTTCAGATTAGGTGTGTGAGCCTTTGGAAGGAATCTCCCAATTGTCCCATTTACTATGCTTTGCTTTGCACTGTAGAGCAGTCTTGTACAATGGCTTGGTTTTCTTTCAGGTGAGACAAAGTCTGAAGATGTGCTGTAGAGCTACCAGAGGGGTTCAACTATCTGTTCTTCAATCCATGGCATTACACTAAACCTAGTCTGAAGTAGGACCTTCTGAAATGCAGATGTTGGGGCCTCAATACTGAACTGTTTTGCTCTGCAGATGTTCTCCTTTCAATCCACAGTCACCAGGGTAGGCATAACTCTGCCTCTCCTGTTGCCTCAGTGGTGTCTGTCCCCAGCCCCATGGCTTCTTGGACCAGGTGTGCAGTCTGACTTTGCAGGGGCTTTATTTTGCTGTTTCCCAATGCAGGGCTGAATGGAAGGTAGAAAAGGTGTGCTCTATACTAATGACCTGACAGCACATGGTAAGGGCTAGCTGTAGGACTATCCAAGAGTAATCTGAAGCTCTATTTTATATATATACCAAGTGTCTTTGTTTTTGACTGTGTATGTTTGGTACTCTTAAATGGTTAATTATTTTATCATTAAAAGCAGATAGGCATTCCAGGTGCTTGCAATGCCTTCAGTTCTGATCACAGTGTATGTCTTTACGTGTTGTATTTGGATATTAATTGGTCTGCATTTTCTCCTGCAAGTTATTTTGCAGGAGGCCAGTGCTAGTAACTGGGCTGTAGACACCTTGCTTAGTCTGCTCTCCAGATGTGTTTCAGTCACTTATTCAAGCTCCACATTAGACTCCTCACGTTAACAAATAGGGTAAAATAACTCATTATGCAATTTTTGTATTCTCTGCTCAAAAGCATAGCCTGAGAAGAGAGAAGTTTGTGGTGGATAGAAAGGAAGCCTTTTTGCTGACAGACATTAGAGATTCAGGAACAGAAAGGGGGCACTTTGCACCCTAAATAATTATCTTAGTCTCCTCTGTAAAGTCCTATTACTGTGTGTGGTTTTGGATACAGGCTGCAAGAGGGGTCCTTGGTTCTGAACCTGGCACTTCTTTGGTTCTTACAAAATACACAAGTGTCTTTGGTGCTGAGCATACAAGACACTTCAGTCATCTTGGACCCTTAAAGTTTTTAAGAAAGCGAATGGTGGGGAGATTATGTGCTTCTGGAAGTATCTAGCAGGCAAGCAAAAATATTTTAGAGCTGCAGTGTGTGAGTTATGGTTATAAATCCTGCACAAATCCTGTTTTAGGGCCTTCAGGTTTTTTGGGGATGCAAGGTCAAAGAGGAAGAGATTATTTGCTGAATTGTGGAGCAAGATCAAATGACCTTTCCTAGCTGAACTATCTGAAAAAACACTTTTTTAATGTCCAGCAATTTGTAGAATAGCATGATTGATTATCTTCCCACTTAGAAGCACAGACATAAATAAACATAAATATATGCAGTACATACAAATTAGGTTGTGTCCTTACTGAGATGATTTTCTTAAATGATGATAAATAGTTCTGATAAAGTAAGCCTTTTCTTTGGAGGAATAAAACCACTGTTAGAATACTTAAAAAGTAGAGAGGTAGCCAGATGTTCTCTCTGGTCAATTAGAAGTTATGGAAATTGCTTCCTTTACTCGAAGCTGTTACAAAGCATGATCTTTGGAGACACTACTGTTTCCTGACTGCTGCTTGTTTAATTGAGAGCAGCAGTTGGTCAGCATCTTCCAGGCCTGTGCCATGGCTTGGCTTTAAAGTGGGTGGGATGTCTGAGGTACACAGAGGCAGTGCTGGATTGTACAGTACTGGCTTGCAGGGGAGGGTAATTTAAGAGTTAACTTTTACTCTTTGGTCTGAAGTAGGAGCTTTTTCTAGGGGATCTGTAGGACTCTTCAAGGCAGCAAGCTGGCACCAGAATGTAGTGAAATAAAAGGCTGATAACGAGAATTAGGCCTCATTTTAAATGCTTCTGTAAAACAGTATGTATTGATTACCTGAAAGTTTGTTCATTTAAGAACTTCATCAAGTGGGGAGCATTGCTTTCAGCATGTAAGCTGTCCATTAAGTAACTTATTTTGAAGTGAGGAATGGAATAGAGACAGTATTAAGCCTTTCTTTGCAATGGAGATACCTGAGTGCATGTGGTTTCTTTTGGTGTCTCAGTCTATCAGTGAGTTCTTGGATTCTTTTCTCTGTTGGAATAACTTGTTAAAACACTAAAATGAAAGTAAAAGAAAGTTTTGTCTGTGAGTCTGATGACTTAGCTATAGCAAAGGTCTTCTGTGTCTGCTTCTTGACTGAAAAATCCTAGAAAATATGGTGGAAGAGATCACACAGAATATTCTGAGCTGGAAGAAGAATCATCGAAGTCCAGCTCCTGGCCCTGCACAGGACAGCCCAAAGAATCACATGATGTGCCTGAGAGCATTGTCCAAACTCTTCTTGAACTCTGTCAGACTTGGTGCCATGACAGCTTCCCTGGGGAGTCTGTTCCAGTGTCCAGCCACCCTCTGGGTGAAGAACCTTTTCCTAATATTCAACCTGAACCTCCCCTGACACAGCTTCAGGCCATTCCCTCATGTCCTGTCACTGATCACCACAGAGGAGAGATCAGTGCCTGCCCTTCCACTTCCCCTCAGGAGGAACTTGTAGACTGCATTGAGGTCTCCCCTCCAGGCTGCACAGACCAAGTGACCTCAGCTGCTCCTCAAATGCCTTCCCCTCAAGGCCCTTCACCATCTTCATTGCCCTCCTTTGGACACTCTCTAACAATGCCTTTCTTACATTGTGGCACCCAAAACTGCCCCAAGGACTCAAGGTGAGGCCGCCCCAGCTCAGACCAGAGCAGGACAATCCCCTCCCTTGCCTGGCTGGCCATGCTGTGTCTGATGCCCCCCTGGCCAGGGTTGGCCCTCCTGGCTGCCAGGGCACTGCTGGCTCATGTCCAACTTGCCACAGACCAGGACCCCCAGGTCCCTTTCCATGGAGCTGCTTTCCAGTGTCTCATTCCCGAGAGTGCCTGTACCTCCAGGGTTGCCTCATCCCAGGTGCAGAATCCGGCACTTTCCCTTGTTCAAACAAGAGGATGCATTTGGTTTTTCTGGCCTCAGTCTTAAAACTGCCAGAGATATTCCTGAGAGACGTTTGTCTGACCTGAAAAGCAACACTGGAGGAGATTTCCTGTTTAACTCTGGCAGTTAGATTTACTGATTCACTATATCTAATGTTTTTTTCGCATATCATTTGCTGCAACTCAGGTTTGTAACTGAGGACTCAAGTTGCAAAGGCTCATTCTATTACTGCTTTCTTTGCAGCTTGCTGGCTTGTAGTAGTACTGGAAATTACCTCAGTCTTTATCTCTACTAGTCTGAGGAGCCCTGCTTATTTCCCTCTTCCACATCCTGTTGGCTAGACTTCTGATCATTTCCATTATTTGTGCTTGATCCAGATTTCTCTTGAGCCACAGCACTAAAAGCTGGATTGAGATGGGCCTTATTTGCATGGCTCCCTGCTCTGTAGCTGGCACTGAGGCTCTTGGGTCTCTCCATGCACTAAAGATATCAGCCAGGTCAAATGGCAGGGATCTCCTTTCCAGGACTGGATTCTAAAAGCTGAGTGCTGCAGTGTTCAGCTCACTGGTGCTGGAGTCTGTTAAAACATAACCCTTCAGTGTGATGCTGAAAAGATGAAAGGGTAAAAAATCATTGATGCAGAGAGAAGTGGATATGAGCAGCCATATTACTTATAAGATGCCAGTGCAAAAAATTATTTAGAAACGTCTGTTAGTAGAAACTAATTGAATACTGTGTAGATTGGAATATATGAAGCAGGATGGAGCCAAGACTTAATGAGAGAGAGAGAGAAGGAATTGGCATGTAGATTCCTTCATCTGTTTTCCTTCCCAAAATAGTGTGTTTCTAGGGCCAGGAGGGGTAGGAGTAGAATGATGAAACAACTGGACACACAAACACAGTTAAGCATAATTATGTCGAAGAACAACGACGACATTGTTAAAAGGCTCTAGAGGGTTGCCACAACTCCCAGGAAGCCCAGTGGCAAATGGTGTGAGTAAAAGGAAGTGTTTCCATGTGGTTTGGCGTTCAGTGGTCATTGGTCAGTAGCCAACCCTTTCAGCCCTTACTGTTCTGTTTGTAACAGTGGTGTTTTCGATGGCTGAGTCTGAAATGCCAAGTGGCATATTAGCATGCAAGTGCTGGTATGTTTTTCTGGTCAAAATATGGGGTTGGGAGTCTCAGCTCAAATTTCAGTTTCAGTGTGGTGATGGGGAGAGGGTGAATCTACTTAGCTGTGGCACCTGAGAAATGCATTGCAGGTGTGGTTAACCTCCACTACTTTGCAGGAATAGTATGCACATGGGTACATGTGGGGTAGGTGCTCATTTCAGCAAGGGCCCTCTGACATTTTGCATGCCAATGACAACATGAAAGTGAGTTCACCCTGGAACAGTGTGCTGGGACAGGGAAAAGATCTAATCTTATTTGTAAGGTCTCTGTCTTTATTCTACCCTGTTGGCACAGAAGCAGAATGGAGATCAATACTAACGATAGATTATTGTAAAAATGCATCATTTTGCTAAACCAGCAAATGTAAGCAACTTCTCCTGTTAACTCCCCTCAGAGGATAAAGAAAATAAGCAATAAAAAGCATGCACAGATGGATGCTGTTCTGATAGTAACGTATTGAAAATGTTAAAAGGATTGCTAATCGCACACAATTGTATGCAGTGAGGTCACGAGCAGAGTACTGAACTGGAAAGGTTTTCCATTCGTGGGTTAGCTCAAAACTCTCTAATTTGACTAATGCGTCATCAAAGGTGTTCTGTCTTGGATGGCATGCTTGTTATCTGTCATGTATGTGATTTTGTTGGTATAGTGGCACAATAGAAGATACACGTACTGCATTAAGAATTAGTAGTTAGAAACATGTTCATTTGTTTTCTGTCCCTGTTTTCTACAGAGGGACAGAAAACAAATAAGTAATTTATGACAGAGAAGT
This sequence comes from Dicaeum eximium, assembly GCA_013396995.1. Classification (NCBI taxonomy): domain Eukaryota; kingdom Metazoa; phylum Chordata; class Aves; order Passeriformes; family Dicaeidae; genus Dicaeum; species Dicaeum eximium. The sequence goes on along the minus strand of VWZP01008818.1, from coordinate 2,799,135 downwards.
GGTTACTCTAAGAAATGTGTAGGGTTATGGTACAATCAAAGCAGTCTCTTGGGGACTAATGTCATTTTTATTTAAATTTGAAGGTAAATCGTCTTTGTTTTGGATGATAAACTGAGCATAATTCAGGAGAGCCTGGAATTTGATAATTGTTTAATTGCTATAATTGCATGTGCATTTCCCGCGGAAGTACATTGCTATATCATGTGTGATTCTTCAGTTCTTGATCTAATAACAATAGAAATTTTTAATAAGGTCAAAAATTAAATGTGTAACAGCTATCTAAGTTTTAAGACAAACCGAAGCAGTGAAGAGTAGCACTTTTCCTAGAATTTAATTCTCAGCTGCTACTCTAGGAAGAGCATGGATGATAACTTTGAGCCAACTCTTTGGAGCCCTATGAAATTAAAAAAGTGCTGGGAAGCCTGCAGTTTTGTCCTTGTCACAGAAAAAAGTAGCTTGGCATCTTGGTTATTTGATGTTTTACATTGTAGTCTTATTAATTTGTCCTTGAGCAGAACAGACCGATACATTCTGTGAAAAGAGGAAGAAGAACCATGAGAGAGGTGGATTTTACTTTTTGTTGAGAGACTGGTTTTTTCCCCCCAGGTAAAACAGGACCCTTTAGTCACTGTTTAACTTTTTTTTTTTTCCTAGCTGATAAATTTAGACGGAAACTGGAGGAACTGGAGAAGGAGAAAAAATCTTTAAAATTTCAGCTTCCTTCAAGGCATCCCTCAGTCAGCAGTTTTTTGGATAGGTTCATGACCCAAGTTCAGGCAACACTGCACTGGGCTGCTGATCAATGGTAAGTTTGTTGATTCATTATTGTGTAAAATGATGCTTCTCTTTTTCTCAAAATGCAGAATACAACTTATGAATAATTATAATAAAGAGTTTTAATGACCGTCTAACACATCCGTATGGAGCTTGTTTATGAAAATCCCACCCTACCCCCTTTTTTTTTTTCCTTCTACAATTCTTTCAGAATTCCCCTGAAAAACATTGATCATGATGAACTGGCAAACTAAATGGAAAGTTTGCTCATTGATGTTGAGTGGGAATGGGATTGAATCCTTGACACAGCAGCTTGAGAGTACAACAGCAACGCAGCTTGAGCAACGCTTCCCTGTGGAGTTAATTCTGATGCTCCCTTTCAGGCAATGAAAGGATATTTCAATATAAAGTAAAAACCAGATTATTTTTTGATATGAATAGATCTTTGGGAGCTTCCTTTTGTGTGCCACTTCTTAGATAGCAGTATCGAGCTCAGCACTGTACAAAGTCACAAAAATAAATTCTAAACCTTGTCTTGAAGGGATAACTTCAAAGATGGGAGGAATGTGAGATGTGTCAGATGGCCCAAGAGGGATAGTTTAGGGAAAAAAATAGTCTCTATTTCTTGGTCTGTCTTCATCTGTGCTCCTAGTTACTGTTGTTAGAAGAGGGTACTTCATAGTTACTGAAAGCTATTCTCAAATGCAATTGCACAAATGAAAGAAGAGAACCCTTTTGTTTTCTGGCAGCTTGTTAATATAAAGGCTGCAGTGTGCTAGTCGATACCTTAATGTGTAATTTTTGATAGACATGAAAATTAGATAAAATCGGTACACATAGTATGATTTTTTTTGTGAAATTGGAGAATATGAAGGTATTTTTAGCCTCTGTTTATAGCATCTAGTAATAAAGGGAGTTTAAAAGAAGCTGCACTCCTTCAGAGCTGTTTCCTTCTGCCTTCTGAGGCTCTAAGAGGCTGTTTTACCATTCCTTAAAGATTAGGATGCATCATTCTGTATTGTGTTGTTAAGATGTTTGGTCTATTCATTAATTTGTAATAATGATTTTGGCATTAGAGGTAGTGTTGTTTTTGTCATAGAAATTGAGTCACTAAAGCATCCTTCAGATACAATTTACTTATTTTTATTCTGTATAATGTATATATAATGCTTTTATATATGAAATAGAGGTTATAATGTATTTATGAAAGTGTTCCTGTTCTTTGGGTGATTACATCTGTAACTCTCTTTGCACAGGTCTGAGCAGTGCCACTCTTCAGGGTCAGATGAATATGCTCTTCTCTTTTCTGTCTTGTGCACACTCCTTTCTTTGAGCTTAAGTTCGACTGCTGTTGTTGTGGCACCCTTTTATTTGCTTGCTTGATTCTTGTAGCCTTTTACCCTGCTTTTTCTGTGGTCTGAGTTGTTGATACAGCAAGAGTACCCTTTGTCTTCTGTGCAGGGATTTAAGTCCTTTCTGTTCCAGCAATATTTTTAGATAGTAGAGTGGAAAACATAAATGTTGGAGTCCAGGGCACAGAGAATGCTTCTCTGTTTCTGAAAACCTGACACATAACTGCTTCCTCAAGGAAAATTTGTAGGCCTCAGTTTTTATTTTAATTTTAAATTGGAACAAAAGCAATATATCTAAGAAAACTTTTTTCACCTGGAAAATTAAAAAGATGGTCAGACTAACCTCAGAAGACTAGATCATTGCAATTTTTCTGCAGTTAAGTCAATCTAATCTTTTTTACAAGAAAAGTGTGTATGGCAGCTTATTTAAGATATGAAGCTGAAATTCATGCCTCAGTTTTGTTTTACTTGATTAAATTATGGGATGAGTTTCTAAGTGAAAGCATTTGGTGTTGACACAGGATATTGGGGGGCATGTGGCAGAAGCCAGATTTGGTTATGTTTAGCTTAGGAACAACAAATGCTGTGGTGGTGCAGTCAGGTTTGGTGAGATCAGAGAGATCTTGTCTTCCAGCAGCACCAAGTAGACAGATACACATGGAATTTCCAAGAAGGTTCTAAAAATAAACTATGTTTATAATGGAATTTTTTTCTAAATTTTGACCAGCCACTTGGAAATTTATTACGTACCTCTCTAGGAATGACGCAGCTCCCGCTTGAAGAAGGTGGCTTCAGAGCTGCTGGGCAGTGGGGTTGGTTGGAGCCACAGGAACCTGTAATGATTGTAAGGCACAGTGATGGCCTAGCACCTCATAATACAGATGTCTCTTTGGTGCATGCTGTTAATACAGAAATGCAGTCACGCTGTCATGATGTCTGTCTTGCTTAATGATACCTGTGGTAGTGCTGTGGCTTTATTTTGCTTTTTCAGTACATTCTGCAGAGAGGGAGTAAAGCATGTGTGTCTTTTGATGGTCCTGTAGAACAGATGAAAACCTCTTGTTCTACACAGTTGTTGAACACCTGTGCATGGAGATCATAATTGGGTGATTAATCATGCTTAAACCAGCCTTGTGGTGCATGTTTTATATGTGGCATGGATAGATTTGCTTTGCAAAGTTACTGTGGGAAATCATGCCTCAAAACACTTTGTTTGAGACACGGTATTTTTTAAAGAAGATACTGAAATTAATCTGTACTCTTTATGTGGAGGTGCATGCACTTGTCTCTAGTGATGGACACAGAAATGCAATTGCCCTTTACAAGTGCACCTGGCCTTACGAGGGAACATGGAAATCAGAATGAATCTGCGTTGTTCGCAGGTGCATTTTGAGAGGCAGATTATGGAATTGATAATTAACATAATGTGCTGATTACCTTGGAGTCCAGTCATGCAAAGATTTACAGCTGAGGGTTGTACAGATGACTGGGAGGCAGCCCACTGGTTGTGATTTTGAAAGAACTCACTGTGCAAGAGAGGAGTAAAATTTGGCATTGTGGAGCAAACACTCCAGATGATCTCTAATGTAGTCTCCAAAAGCTGACAGAAGCTGCAAAAATGGCTTTGGCAAGTTTCTAAACTTCTGTCTAAGAGATTTTTCTCTGTATTGATAGAAACTACATGCCTTAGTTTTGTCTCTTTCAAGGCAGTGATGGATAAATTTCTGAAATATGATAAAGCTGGGGGAAGCCTGAAGCTATACAAGCTTTCCATTTTCTTTCTTCGTCGTGTTGTAAAAACAGTGCAAATGTTTGAGATAATAAAGGAAGATATGCCAAGGAAAAAACATCACTTGTTCTCTAGCTGTATCTGTTTGAAATGTAATCATTCTGGTGGTGGAGTGTTATGACTCTAAAGGTAACATGTAGCATTCTGATCTGTTTAATCCTTGAGACGTTGAAACTCATGAAAACCACTAATTTTTAGCTTTTGTCTTTTTATTTTTCTTTTTCTTTTTTTTTTTTTTTTTTTTCCAAAGGGTTAGACATGAAGAAAATGGTCTTTGCCATGAAAAAGAGTGTAGACTTTTGAGATCAACTTCCCAGGAGAGGATGCAGGTTTCGGCCACAAAACGAAGCCAGCTTTTTCAAGAAAAGAAACGGTTGCAGGTAACAGGGCTGCAAAGTTGTGAATAAGAACCAGTGCTGTGGGCGAAAAACCTTGTAAGCTGTCACACAGAACTAAATAAATTTATTGTAATAGCGACTTTGCTTCTGTGTAGTAATTAGAGCCTTGGCTGGAGTCCAGTCGATAATCTAAGTGATGATTGGAGATGGCAGCCACAGGAGTTGTGTTAATCTCATTACAGAAACGCAGAGCTGGAAGGTTTGGTGGCTTGTGTGCATGCTTAAACTTTCCTCATTATTTTTTTAAGCATGCTCTTTGTTATAATTTGACATTTTAATATTACACTGATCTTCCAAAGTTTTTATTTGAAGACAGAAAGTTTTCATCCGTTTCTGGTTAGAATTTACTATAAATACATGATTTACCAGCTTTTATTCCTGAAAGATGATTGATGCTTTTCATAAGGATGAAGGAATCATCACGGAGCAGTCAGCATTTGCTAACAATAGCTTTACAATGACACATGATGTCACAATGTGATAGTTTGGCAAATGGAATGTTTCAAGATGGCATTAGTCCAATTTTAAGTCTGCAAGCCTTTTAAGCAAAATGTAGCTTTTTCTTTTCACCATCCTTCAAAAATCTCAATGTACTGTCTAGTTATGTGTCTTTTAAACCTTGGTGATCACACTCAGCAATGTGATACCTTAGAGAGATAATAAACCTAGTTTTCCTTTTCTTCTGTGGTCTTGTCTTGAAATCTTTTTTTGTGATGTTTTCCTTCCTTTGATGGATTCAATAGTATAGTAATCTCTGTGTGTGTACACACATAAATTTATATATATAAAAAACCTGCAAAGAAATAGAGAAAAACATCTTATGTGGTCGTTGCAAAATTGTGCTTAGGTGAAGAAATGTCTTTTTTATCCTACACATCACCTTTGTATTTTTTATGTTTATTTCATCAGCAAGTAAGAGGAGACATAGTATAGTTCAGCATTATCAGTATGCAGAAAATTTTTTTAATCTAGACATCCAAGAGCCACCTCAAGATAATGAACTGAAAACTGCTGTACTTAAGACTCCACAACAGCTAATTTTCACACTTGATCAAGCTGAATGTTTATTCTTCTGCAGTTATACTAGGGAAAAATTAAACACACCATTATACAGGCATGCTGTTTACTAGCATGTTATCAAAATTACCAAGAATTCAAGATTCTGGGGAAGGCTGATCTGTGGTGTTCCTGGTTTGCACCCAGGAACCCCTAAAGATTGTTCCTGCCCAAAATTCTTGCACGGTCAGAAGTAATTTTTTTTTTCCTCAGCCCCACTTTACTTTTTCTACTGCGCTCTCTCCTGTTGCTTCCGCATTTGTCTTCAGGGATTTGAAAACCTGTGGCAGTATCTATAACTTATGTATTACTATTTCTTCTGCAGTCTCCACATCATGGAGACCATCAGTCCATAAGTGAAACTGGAGGTGTACAGTCAGTACTGGTTAGCTGTTGTGTTGGAAGTCCCAGTTTAAACTCAAATCTGCAAAGTAAAACTCCAGCTTGCATTTAGTGAGATGAATATCATCTGCTGCTCCATGCTGAGACTTTAGGCCCTTTTTATCTGTTCCTGGAGGCTGATCAAGAGCACGCTAAAGGCTTCTTTGCATTTCTGGAAAAGAATGCAGGAGAATTCCAGTTTACTGATTAAAATTTCCATGCTCCCAAGAATGCTTGTGAACTATTCCTGAGCAGAGCAGCTTTCTTTCTGTGACTGCAGATTGTGTGCTTCTAGAATCTATTTATGTTGTACGTTTCAGTACTAAAAGTGTGATTGTAAAACCAGATTCCGTTCATCTTCCTTTCTGTTCCCATGTAGGTTGTTTATTGCAGTGATTGCAATTACAGCGTTTTCACAGAGTATGGAGGTCTCTGTATCAAGCAGGGCCTATTAAGATTTTGGCAGTATTCCCAAGCCAGTAACATAGAGACAGAATTGTCCTTTGTGCACACTAAAAGCCTAATTTGAGACTGAAAGAAACAAAACTGATGTTTTTGGTCTGCTGACCTTTCTGTCCTTGACAAATGCCTGTGGGTTGAAACATGGGCCACACCATTCTCTTCTTGCTATATCTAAAACCAAAGAAGGAGGGAAATAATTGATGAACCTAGTGTGCAGGACTATTATAAGTTGAAATTTTGGAGCTAGTCAACCTTTGAATATGCAAGGACTATTTCTTGTACTAAGTGATACTTGAGAAGCTGGTTACAGTGCAGCAAACCTTGAAAGTATGTTTGTTAACAAAATTAGTGAACTAAACTTCATGTAAATTGCATTGAAACATTAAAATAGTGTTAAAATTATGTAGTGAAGCTCTAAAAAAGCAAAGAAATGCTGAAGTCTGTTATCTATGCATAGTACATATGTTTTTTAAGAGTCTGTAATACTGAAGTATGCCTTTTTTCCCACTAGATCCCTACCTCATACATAGCTGAAGTGTCTGTTCAGATGTTCAGAATACTATTTTATCTTCATTACTCGGTATTTGACCCCAGAACCCTTTTACTGTGTGCCACTCAAACCTTCTTTTGAATAGAAATTTATTAATTTGTGAGTGGGCTCCTTTTACACTATTAATCAACATGGCATCTTAGTGATTCAAACTCACTTAATTTTATCTCTGCGACACCATTTCGGGTGTTACTGCCATTTGCTCAGATGCAGAATGGAGAAGTGAATTGCCATAAAAAGCCATATGGTTGTTTCTAATGTCAGTTTTGTAATGCCTAGTTATTTACTTATTAAAGGTTTGGGTTTCTGGCTTTTTGTTTTTCATTTTTATTTTTTGTTGTATTGAATGAGATCAGAGTTTGAAATTGAGCTTTGATTTCAGTTGAGAGCCTATAGATAGCATGTCAGAGATCTCTTGGAGGTTGTATAGAAAATTATGAACATATGGTCTGTGGCCATGTGTGGATATAATAGTTTAAATGGCTTTCAAAGCTTCACAGAGACAGTAAGAAATGTAGGAATGGAATCATATTCTCCAGTATGGCGTTCAGCTAGTTTGATGACAACTTTAACTCAGCAACCCAGATTCCTTCAACAAGTGCTGCTTCCTTGGATGCAAGCTATCTGTTATATTTTCAAGGAAAAACCTGGGCAAGGATGATGCACAAATTCATGAAGCTTTTTTTTTTAACTTTTGGCCTCTTCACTTCAGGAAGGACATAGAGGTGCTTGAGCATGTCCAGAGAAGGGAATGGAGCTGGTGAAGGGTCTGGTGCACAAGTCTGATGAGGAGCAGCTGAGGGAGCTGGGAGTGTTTAGCCTGGAGAAAAGGAGTCTCAGGGGGGACCTTATGCTCTGCCTGAAAGGAGGTTGGAGCCAAGTTGGTCTCTTCTCCCAAGTAACAAGTGACAGGAAAAGAGGAAATGGCCTCAAGTCCAGGAGAGACTAAGATTGGACATGAGGAAGAATTTCTTCACTTAAGGGGTGGTCAGGCTTTGAAGCAGGCTGCCCAGGGAGGTGGTAGAGTCACCATCCCTGGAAATGGTCAAGAAATGACTTGACATGGCACCTAGTGCTGTGGTTTAGTTGATAAGCTGCTGTTTGGTCAAAGGTTGGACACAATGATCTTGGAGGTCTTTTCCAACATTAATGATTCTAAAATTCTAGGATTCTAAAAATTGTATTTTGCTCTAGTAAAAAACATCAATATAATGCACACAATTTGAACTGCTAGAAAAATGAGTGCAACTGAGGTTGAAGTTCTGTGCATTTTAGGATTTTGTGCTTTTAGTTCAAATGAAATGTTAATTATCGGAAGGACTGGTTAGATAGTGATTCTATGCTTGCATCCTGGCCTTCATGTTGGATTGGAACCATTAGATAAACCATTGAGGGATATTCTTCACAATAGATGTTTGATCAGTTTAGCTGCCAGTCTGTAGAAGAAGATTCTGTTGCCATGGGTGATCTGACATTTGTTTTTTTCGGTGGAATATTTTAGCTTGTGAACTTGGGAAATACCCATGTATTTTAAAAGTGAAAGAGGACTGACAGGTGTTGAAATGGAGGTGGTGAGTTTCAGACTGCTGGAAGCACTAGAGTGTCTGAATACAACTGACATAAGAAATTTTGTGTGTCTGCAAGAAGATGTCTCATTTAATGTTTGCTAAATTGGACAAATTTAAGTAATGCTACTTCTGACACTTGTACTGTTTTTTCTTAGGGGCAAATGGGTTTCTTTTATAGGGTTCATAGTAAACTTTGGTTTCTGTTCTATGCAGAAAGAAATTGAAGATCTCCGAACAAGACTGGCCGTATTAGAAGGGAAAGATCAACAGCTGAGAAGAGAAATTGAAGAACAAGATAGGCTTATTCAGTCACAGGACTGTGAACTGGCTGCTTTACTTGGCTGCATTTCTTTGAGAGAGCTGCAGGAAATAAGCAAGGCTGTGGATGACACTTCAGCATCCTCCTATCGAATTCCATCCAGTTTAGATCTTCCAGGAGCAATAAAGAGGTATTTAAATTTCAGTTTAGATGTAGAGTCTTGTACCTTTCTGTATGTTCTGCTGAACTGGCTGTCAGTTTTTTTCTTCATCATTGTGCCAGCTAATTATCTGGATTTAGATACTTCAAAACTTTCTGAGAAGAGATGTTGGAGTTCTAATATTGATGTATTTCCTCAGAGGAATTTGTAGTTATTTGAATGTCTTGCACTTAATGTTCTCCTATGGTGAAGACCCACCTACAGAAAGCATGTATGTCATTCAGCTGTTAATTCCTATCCTCAGCTTTATGCTATTTCTTGTTAACTTTTTTCCTCCACTTTGCTAATGCAGTAATTAAAACATATTTCTCGCAGCCTAAAAGTGTGTACTAGGCACCATTCAAATAAATATTAGAGATGCTTCTTGCTTCCATGAACTTGTAATTACGATAAAGTCTGATGTGTTGAGGAGTGCTAGACTCAGACAGTGGACTTGAGGCAGTGGGGAAGAGGATGCAGCATGAGTAATTTTGGGACATTCACAGTTAAATGAACAGTAGATGCATCCTTTAAATGGAAAAGTAGCTACTCCTGGCAGTATTTTGGAAATAACCTCATCTTTATTTAAAAAAGCAATTGAAGTACTGAAACTGTACTGGACATTGGTGATGGGACTTTGAAAGTGGAACTGCTGCTGTGTCACTAAGAGAAAATTAAACTCCTGTTTATCCTAATGTACTTTTCTTCCAGATAAGCAGTAACTATGTTGCTTGCATTTTTTTTATCTCCCATCATGTTTATTGGATTTATTTTGGTTGTATTAACATTCATGAGAAATTGTTGCTCATGTGTGCTAATTTATACTGATTTTTTTAAGTCAGCAGAACGTTTTATAGAGGACATACTCTTCTCTTTTGACATGTATTTAAAATTTTAAATTAGGTTATGGGAAATAGTTTCTTGCATTAAGTTTAGCTTGTTTTAATAATATCTTATACCTGTATTTCTGAGATTGAGGAATAAAAGATCTTAAGCAGCCTGAGAAACTAATTTGAATTTTCCTAGTTTTGGATTTGCTTATGAAAGAATATTCAGATTATTTTTTTCTCTCATTGCTGCTGTAATATTTGGGTTGCACTTACCTTACTGGGAAATTATTTAAAAGTGAGTTAAAGAGTATGGGTTCAGGAGGAATTTTCTCTGAGTCGTTTGCTTACTAGCACCATGAATAGCACAATCACTTGAGAGAAAACAGGCATTCATTATTCAAAATGAGTTTGTAACTGGAATGAAATTAAAAAAATAATTTCCTTCCTTTCTGTTAATTTTTAAAAGATGCAATGAATGAAACTTCTATGTTGGTTTGGTTTTTTTTTTTTTCTTTTGTTATTAGAGGGTGGCCAGTGGTGCTGAGAAGTGGATTTGAAGGTTTATGTAGCCAGTTCACTCTGCTTTTGTGATGCCTGGAGTTCATTTGAGAAAGACCAAATTGAAATTAAATACAAGTACTCAGGGGGTGTAAATCTTATTTGTTGGAATACACTCAAAGTATTCAGCTACTGCAGTTGAAAGTGAGGCTACAATTTCCAAGTGAGATCAGATTACTCAGGGCCCCATCTCTCTGAGTTGTATATCTTCAAAGATAGAGATTTTGCAGCCTTGCTGGGCATCCTGCATTTCAGCACCTTTGCTGTAAACTCTTTTTTCTTTGTCTTATCAGAATTTCCATGGTTGCAACTTGCATTGGCTTATTCTAAATCAGTACTTGTGGAAGAGGTATTGTTTATTAGGTAATAGGAGTAAATTCTTGGTTGATGTTAGTTCAACATACTAGTTTTAAATTCCAAAGTTGTGGCATAGTTAATCTGAAAGAGATTTTTCTGGAAATGTGCATTTTATTTTATGAATAGTTGCAGAGGAGAAAAAAAGGTTTCTAAATTTAGAGCTATCTGTGTGAGAAATAAAGCTATTACTCATGCACATGTACTAGAGATCAGTGATTATGTAGGAAGTTCAATTTTGATGGACAGTAAATGACAAGCTCCTCACTGTTGGGCTGCAAGATACTCTGTATTTATTCTAGCAACACAGTGGTTGTCAGTAAAGTAATGTTATAATGTGCTTTTTCATAATTATTTGTTGACTACATGAATTGCATTCAGCACTGGAGTAACACAGGCAGGCCTAGTGTGAAGCATCTCTTAAGACAATCTGTGCTGTAATGAATTGTATTTGGTGGCTTGCAGCTCACTAAAAGATAAAAAATTATTCAAAATATTGAAGCAAACTTCCAGGAACATGAGAGGACATATTAAACAAAGAATATTTGCCCAAGTACTTTCTCTTCTGTGTGAAGGAGGAAAAGAGCAAGTCAAATATAACACTGGGATGAGCATTGGTTCTAAGCTTATTTTTCTTGTAGAGTGTTGTTATTTATTCAGGAGTGTTCTTTGTTTTGTCTTATCTTTGGTATGTGATGAACTTTTTAAATGCAAAGAGCCTTTGTCAATACCTAAAGCATGCTTTGAGACTGAAGAATTAAGAAATGTTAGGCACATTACCCTGGGACCTTACTTGAGGTCTGTAGGAAGACATGGTTAAAACCTGCTGGTTAATGGGCAAAGAAATATGTTTTGACAGGGAATTCTCACTGAGGTTGAGACTGCAGAATGTGGTCGTTTTGCTCATCCAGACAGGCTTAATTGCTCTTGGTAAGCTAAAGGGTATAATCATTATTTTTAAATGGGGAAATTGCAGGGCAAAAGCTCAGTTTACTTGTATGGGGTTGCGTGGAGATCCCACATTTGAAAGGTGGGAGCAGCTGGTGTTGTGTGCACTGTGGCACATGCCATAGCCATAACTGAAGACAACACACTGAAATCAGAGGAAAATGGGTCTGGGTGTTTCAGCATGAAGCACTTCCTTCTGGACATTTCAAAATGTATCCAAATATATAATTTTCATATTCACTACTGGACACCATTTCAGAAATACGTGTTTTTAACTAGTTTAACTTGAGTTTTCTAATTATAAAATAAGACCATATTAATTATTTGACCTATTCACTTCAGTATCCGTTATTTCCTTTGTTTGTTTCTTTCCATTTCACAATACAAACTAGGGAAATCTGTTATACTTCAGTTCATATTTAGTTTCATTTAGCAGTTTCTTTGTTTTATCCATATCTGCAGATGCATGTGTCCTTACAGCATGTCATTCTTAAAATAAATTGCACAGTTCCATCTGGACTATTGTCTGGTTGAAATTCAATTATATACCTTTCAAAATATTTGAATGCTCCACCTCTTCTTCACATGGAACAATTTTTGATTAGTAGGAGTTTGTTCTGTGGTGGGTTTGTGGGGTCATCTGAAGATAAGGAAATTCTCTATTATGTGCATTAGTTATTAGAGGGTGGCCAGTGGTGCTGAGAAGTGGATTTGAAGGTTTATGTAGCCAGTTCACTCTGCTTTTGTGATGCCCACAGTTCATTTGAGAAAGATCAATTCAAAATGAAATACAAGTACTCAGGAGGGTGTAAATTTTATTTGTTGGAATAAACTCAAAGTATTCAGCAGCTGCATTTGAGGGCAAAGCCTGATAAAGGCAAAAGATGTGGGGTTTTTTTAGAGAACTTGATTTACTTGAGAAAAGTTAGAAAAAGGACTTCAACATAGTTTCGCATACTAACTTAGGAAAGTAGGATTTAGAATGGGCTGTCATGTTTTGTCATTAGGAGAGACTGCTTGCTGCTGTTCAGGGCCCCAGTGGAAAGTGTTCTTCTTGTGGCTACCCAGGTAGAGAGGGCTCACAATCTGGCTGGAATATGCATTCTCCAAAAGCCTATGGCGCCTAGGAAAGCTTGTGTTTCCTTACTGCCTTGTGTTGCCTTACTGCCTTGATGTAGGACCCTTTCAGGCTACTCTGACTTTGGTTTTTTTTTTTTTTTTACAGCTTAACACAGAATTTTAAAACTGTTCTCTGTGGTAGGAAACATGTCTTTGACTATGCTACAGGAGATGAACCAAAACATTTTTTCAGGGTTCTTAAAATACAGCTGGTACAACTTCTGCTATTATAGCTAGATATCATGAAGATGGTATGGTGCCCAGTTGTTGTTTTTTAATTGTAGTTCTCTTGTTTAATGATCCATTGATCCATTTTATCTTGTGCACTACAGCTTCACAAAACCTGCAGCAGTGGGCTTCCAGCTAGCAGCAGAACCAGAGAGGATGTTCCCTGGCATGTGAGGAGGACTCTGCCCTGGAAAGAGCCCTTGGAGGGACTGTCCTGATAGCTGGCTTCCTCTGCTGCAAGGGGATTTTGAAGGGAAACTCCCAGTTTCTTACCAAATGTCATGATCCAACTTGAGCCTTGATAATAAGATTCTCATTTTCAGCTAGTCCCATACTTGGATTTGTCTTTGACAAGGCATCATCTCGGCTTTCTCAAAGTATTTGGCTACAGTCTTTTGTGAGAGCCTAAGACAAGTCACAGGTGGAAGAAGAGATGTGCCTCATCTTTTGTGAGCTGACTGATTAGGAGGCTCATCTTTCTTGTAGATATATAGGTGTTTTCCTCTCCATTTTGTCTGCCTAGGATTAATTTCATTCTATTATTCTTCACCTAGGATAGAAGTGTAGAGTTAATGGGCAAGTGGCTTTGTTTCCTTTCTAGTGGCAGCAACTCTAGGAGGAATTATGTATTGAAAGCCTGGAGTGCCATAAATGTCTGTGCTTTGGCACATGAAGTGAATTTGCTTTCTGTGAAGCTGCAAACGTGGCTCAGGAGTTCATAATGACTCTGATCCCACTGGAGGAGGGAAAAGGGATTCTTCAAAGTCGACTCCTGCACCATAGGCACTGGCCTTCCTTGAGAAGAACGGAGGGATTAAAAACAGAACAGGGAAAGGAAAGAGCCAGTCTTCCAACTTGGAGGACAGAGCTGTTGCTGGCAACCTGAATTATTTTGAAGCAATCTTAAAGGCAGTTTTTTGTCCTTCCAAGCAGCATTATAGAAGGAAAAGGTCACAGCAGAAGGATCAGTAACACTTGCTTCAGTACCCACGTGTATGGTGTAATGAGGAATCTGGTTTTCCCTGCTGAGCATCTGGTTCCCCCTGCTTGCTTGAACAGCATCCAGTGGGACGTAGCAGCCCATAAAGCCCAGGCCACATATGTGCTGATTCCTCTGGGTATGTGCACAATGAGATTTACTCCTCTTTAGGGAAAAATGACCAGCTGTCTCAATCAATGTGTGATATTGAATTAGTTTGTATATAATGAAGAGAAACAGCTAGCAACAATATCCAGGGACAGACCATTTCGTCAGTGAAGTAAAATGGATGTTATTCTCAGGAGAATAATTGCAGCTGCTGTGGGCAAACTAGTTTTTGTGCACTCCAGACAGATGTAGCAGAACAATGGGGATCTATTGATACGTCAGAAAATCTGGGGAAAGTATTAGTTAGGATGTGATGAACTGCTTCTGCAGATAGCTGTTTGATTGTCCCTTTGTTCTCATTCTGATGCTCCTGCTCCTGATAGCAGCTGAAGCAACAACTGCTTCAACTGCCCTGCAGCATCAGCTGGCAGAAGAGTGGTGGGAAATCCAGCACCATATGAGTGGTTTGGTTGGTTGAAACAGCCAGCTGGTTTGGCTGTCTGAGTGGTGATTTATAGGACCAGAGGATTTCTCAATACATGGCAATAAAAATTGAGCTTGTTGCGATGATTAAAGATGCCAGCAGCATCTTCAGGTGTCTGTGAACTGATTGTTTCTGTTGGAGTGATTTTTATATGAAAACCCCAAAACCATACTGAGATTCTGCCTCTGTCCTTGTATTGCTGGCATTTAAAAAAAAACCACTTTATTAATCAGTTTTATAAAAAATTGTGAAGTGTCATCCAATGCCCTGATTTTTCTTCAGGTCTCCTAACTGGGGCTACTGTCTGGCAGCACTCAGCAAATAAGAGTTGACTTTATTTAGAGTTTTTATGTATGCAAGAGCTGGGCAGGATGATGAACTTTTTAAAGTATACTTCCTATAGGTGTAAGTCTTTGAGAGTTGACAAAGGCAAGTACAGTCACAGAACAACCTGTGAGAAGCCCTATTGGTAAGCTGAGGTTATACAAACATGGAGGAAGTTTATTTCCAGTTGTGGCTCTTGAAAAATTCTGAATGGGGAAGCACATGTATTGAAGCAATCCTTGATGTATAGCAGCAGGGAAGAAATACTGCTCTGCAAGTGATAGCTTGAAGAAGAGCAAATTGCTGGAGAAAAACCAGCTCTCTGATTGCTCAGAGATAGGTGCATAATTCTCATTCATATTCCTTTGAGAACTTTGTAGATTGAAATGTGCAGAAGGTGTGATGCTCCTGTGCCTTACAGTACATCTCTTGATAGTTGTTGTCTCAGATCAGATTAATTTTTGAGGTTGGAAGTCTTCCAAGGTGAGACTTTGCATTTTACTTCTAATTCAGGTGACTAGTACTTGCAGCTGCCAGAAATTTCATTTTCATTATGAGTTAAACACAACTTTTCTCTCCTTGTATTTAATGTCTAAGTCCTTTCCTCAAGAGCACTCCCAGGTTTAGATAGAGAAATTGGATTTTTACCACATCAGCTGAGCAGAAATTTTGTATTTTTATAATTTTTTAACTAGCTCTCTCATCATATAGAAGTTTTCTGTGGGCTGCATTATCAAAGATCAAATCAGAGTTTATTTGGAAAACCCTGACTTAGGTTTAAAGGGCAGTTTTACTTCCCATTACAAAGATATGCTGCTGTGAAAATATCATTGTTTTAAGTCCCATGGATCATTGCACAAAGATGAAAAGGAACTTACATGCTTGGCTGAAAAATTGCTTTCTTGGTATGGTGATAGTCAGATGTGTAGCCCAGACAGGCTTATGAAACAATCACATAGAATGAAAATGTTGTTATCCCATATCTTTCTTGATTAGATAGAAACAAACTTTGTGGTAGAGAGTTTCAAAAGAAAACAAAAAGTGGTGGTTTACCTTAGTGCATTTAATGCGTTCTAGCCCTGAATATCCTTAATTGAGTAGAAGTGTAGGGCCAGCAATGCCCTGCAGGTCTTGTCCTCGTAAAGTCTGCCCATGGTATCTGTAAGTAATAATCTACTGGTTTTCCTCAAGAAAACTTTGGTAACAAGTATGTTTTCTCATTGTTCTTTTTTTCTGTAGTCCTAGTTGTACATGTCTAGCTTAAAGATGCCTCTTGTTAAATATAGTTTTGTTCAAAGCTCTTTTTTTATGAGCTGTTTTCAAAACTTTCTGAGGTACATCCATTGAGGGAAATATAAAAACACAAGGAAGTTATTGATTGATTTGATTTTATACTGTGGATAAAGGCACAGTGAAGTCCATATATTGACGACTTTCTGTGGATTTTTGCCTTGATGTAGACTGTAGCAGACATTTACACCAAATTTTCCCCAAGTAGCACTTCTGATTTTTTTCTGCAAAAGACTGGACAAAAGCATTTTTGAAGGTCAGCTTCTGTTTGTTGTTAAAAGCAAGATTACAAGTGTAGGGCTCTGTTTTTA
Organism: Dicaeum eximium; assembly: GCA_013396995.1. NCBI lineage: Eukaryota > Metazoa > Chordata > Aves > Passeriformes > Dicaeidae > Dicaeum > Dicaeum eximium. Next base: position 2,782,814 of record VWZP01008818.1, on the reverse strand, counting down.
TATTTTCATCTTCTAAGAGAGTATAGCTTCTTGTGACTTCAGAATTGGAGGAAGAATCATGTTAGAAGACATAAAGCTATAAAAACCATGCTCTGTGCAGGTTGTGATCATGAGAATGAGATTATTCTTTGCAGGCAGTCTCATTACTCTGGGCCAAATTCAAACTTGTAAACTGTTTAAATTTGCTGATTTTATCTAGGAGGGAATACGTATTAATGTGAATTGAGGGTTCAGCCCATAATGCTTTTTGCATACAATCTGAGTGTGGGCTTCTAGGCTGTTGTTCTTGAATTAGAAACTAAAATATGGATAATTTTAAATTGTTCTGACTTGTGCTTAGTTTGAAAGAAATTAAAGTGCTTTTTGCTTAAGCACTGTATTGTGGTGTGGAGATTGGGAGTGTAATGACAAGATCTGTAATAATTTTTAGGTGACAGAAATGTAAAGGAGAGTACTTGCTCTTAAAGGACTTTTTACTTGTCTTTCAGTGTCTTCGGGCAGGGATCAGAGATGGCAGCTTAGTTTCTCTATGAAAAATAAGAATTTTTTGTACAAGATGTATTTGTTTTATACTGGTACCCTGTGTGTGGTATGTTCTGTCGTGTGGATACAAAACTAAATTCTAACTACACTTTTTGTTGCTGTATAAAAATTTTATTATTAATACAGGAACTGTTTCTGTTTAAGCAGTGTGTATATTTATATATATTGAATGTGAAGAACAGCATGAATTGCCTTTTGCCTATTTACATTCTTTGAATTTTTTCTTAGGAAGCAAAACATAAATACATAATAGCTTGGTATGAAAAGGGAAGTATACTAGCATAGTGGAAGGAAAGAAATTCAGAAACATGCCTTCCTTTTGGAGAAAGCCATTCTTCCCAGAATTGTGCTAGTTAGCCTTCTTTGAACAAGGCCACTTCCACAGTATCTGTAATTCCTGCATGCAAATTTAAACTTCTCAGAAGATTCTTTAAAAGGCATTTTTAACATTATCTGTTATATTGTGACACTTAATGTCCTCTGTGGTTATGTGGGAAGCTGTGGTAGCTGGGTAGCTGAGGGATGTGTGAACCAGACCACTTGATTCTTCTTCTTCCACTCGATTCTTATTCTTCCCTTTGTCCCCTATTGCATTGAAATGTCTTACTTTATTTTGCCTACACACCATTCCCAATTATGAACATCATCATCTCAGCAGGTTCCAGCTGTGTTATTACAATTAAATATACTTAGTAGCTATTCTTTAATGTCAGTAAAATGATGTACTTCAAGGGTATTGCCTGAAGTGTTTGGATCTTAAAATCTTTCCCGTAGTCTGTTGTTACATGCCAGATCAACTTCAGTTCCTGAACATGCAGCATTCCCACACCCTCCTGCAACTCTCCAGCTGAAGTCTGTGTTTTGCCAAAGTATTGCTTCATGTGTCATCCAGAAATTACATAATTCCTCAGCTCCTGCTTTGCTGTTTTAGTCTAGCCTGTATACAGTGATACTCTGGGATGTAGCATGTGTACATTCCTTTTCTTCTTTCCTCCTAATGGATCCCAATGTCTCTAAGTCTATGGCATGTCATTTAAATGAAAGACCTGTGTGGCCATCTGCATGAATGAAGACACTGCACAGGATGTATAGATTGCTGTGGGTTCTGCAAGTGTTAAAATCCTTTCTTTTCCTTCATATTTGGTCAGTTAAATTTGTGTTAATTGAATTCCTGTCTTACTCTAGTCCGTTCATCATCTGGGTCAAGAATTTTGCTTTCTCTGTGATGGAGTTAGCTTATATTGAATTTGAGAAGTAAGTTCTAAATGGTCCTCATAATGGATTGCTAGGGCTGTGAGGAGAAGCTGTCAAATTCTTGATTAGCTGTTCTCTCAGAGAAGAATAGCAACGAGTCAAAACTATGGACGCCTTCCCAGGCAAGAATTTAGTGTTATTCCAAAGAGCTCTTTCTAAAGCCATTTACCCTTGTAGTAATACCTAAAGCAGCTTTTAAGCAGACATAATACCCCTCTTAAAATGAAATATGATGCTCCAGGGTGGTTACAAAAGAAAATGCTGTTTCTGGTTCAAGTCACATGTAATAGATCATGGCGATTAAAGCTCTTTGTTGGTAGAATGAACCAGTATTGACTGCCTGGTTACTCTTGTGGGTCATTACCTTGCCAGTTAATTGGAAAGCTTGTGAGGGGCTTGTCTGTGACAGTGTTTTGTGGTAGAAGAAAACAACCTGGGAATAAATGTAGTTAAAAGCAGTTTGCATTGGTAACGATGGCTGGTTCGTATGTGGTTTTGATTGCTGTGTGTGCATTGTGTGATGGGCTAATCTCTGCAAGGGGTAAGCGATTCCCATGGTATCACTCTGAAGGCTAACAAGGATTTGAAACAGAATACTGCTGTGAAATTTCTACCATAAATAAAACAAATATACTTGTAAGAGTCTGTGTGAATGCTGTATCTGTAACAAAAGGATCTTCAGATTTGTGTCTCTGGTTAATCCAGCTATCACTAGCTTTGGTCAAATTAATTGCTTGCTAATGGTATCCTTTATTGATATAGGTCAGATTAATATAAAATTCCATTAAAACTATAGTTCCACAAAATTATCTTAAAACTGTAGTTCTGCTGTCATTGAAGTGGCAGCATTTGATTCCTTATTTATTTTTCAGTGACTTGTTAGAGACTCATAAAAAAGAAATCCGGATATAGAGAGAATGTTTTTTCCCACTCAGCACCTGGTCCTGAAAGTCTGCATGGGCTTGTGCATCCTTGTTAGCAATGCAGATTTGACAACTTGGTCCTAGTTTGCAGTGCTGTTTTGGATGCATTGCTTCAAAAGAGGTTAAAAATTGATCTCTCTTCCTGTTAGCTGTGTGAGTTATGCAGAGCAGTGAAATGTATGAACCTGGGGGGTGCTTTTGGTGAGGGAAGTAAACAGATAAGAGGAAGAGCACATGGAAGATATTTGTTAGAGTTGCCATCTATATACTGTTATTCTTCTGGCTATAACTGCACTTTATATTTTATTATGGCCTGGGTCTTTAGAGTTGAACTTTATGAGGTAGTTTCAGTACAATTGGGTCAGTCACCCAGTATTCATTCAATTACACACTGCAGCCTTGCTGCTGCCCCTTGACATCTGTACACAAAGCCCATCTTTTTTTTACATAACCTGACCAGCTCAGATGCCAATTGTGGGAGATGCTGAAAGTCGCTGGGAGCTCCAAAGCATAAGAAAAGAAGTGGCTAAATAGTTCATTCCATCTGGCATGCCCAGAGGCAAGCAGGGAGCCGATAATGGCATCATGACACCAGCAATAGTCTGTGTTTTGCACATATATTGCTATAGAAAAGGGAGAAATTTGAGACTCTGTGAGAAATGTCATTAAACACTTCTACATAGGTAGGCAGCTGCATTTCTGTTTGTTTCATTGCACTGGTGCAGGGGTGGTAATGAGGTGACAGGCCTTGCTGGGCTGTAGATAGGAAGGGTGTGTGCTCCTTGAAGCAGGGTATTAGGGACAGCAATGCAAATAGATGCCTCATTAATGTGATTAAATGATATTCTGAATTCTGCCTCTGAGGCTATTTCACTCCTGTGTGCAGCTGGGCAAGATGGTCCCACCAGCCTTTCTGTCGGTGATCAATAGCTGTTTGCAACTCCAACTTCATGTGCTTTGGGATTCAGGCTCATGAAAATGCTGACTCTTGAAATAGGGCTCAGTAAGTGCTGTGCTTGGAAAATAAGGGCAGGTTCTCAAAAGAAAACTGAAATGCATGGAAAAGAGAAATGCACAGGCAGCAGGAGCTGTGTGCTTATCAAAACAGGCACTCAGTCATTGTGTGCTTTCTGAAAAACAGCGGCTTTTGTTTCTTCCACCTGTAAAATGAATACAACACTGCCTTGTCATGCAAGAGTATCACTGAAGTAAATCCAGTGATGTCTCTGGTATGTTTGGATATTTCAATGCTGAACACTAGAGAAAAGCTCAGAAGTGTATCCTTAGTTCTTATTTGGGAAAACTAGTAATGGTAGGTCATGAAAGAAATAGAGTTTTTATAACACAGGTGTGAGGAAAAATTGAGATGCTGCTAATGGAGAGGGCTGACTGTCATATACACAGAACTAAGGTGTCTGACAGAAAAGAAAATAGCATGTGATAAAGTAATTGAACACTGTATAAAAAGGGTACACCTCCTAAGTTGGAGTGAGGGGAGTATTAAAGTTGCAAAAATATCCTCTCTCCTAACGTTTGATTTAACTTGGATTTTTGAACTTCATTTTAAAAACGCAAATGGTGGATTTATTTACAAGAACCAAAGGCACAGGTTTACTTTAGATTTGGTAATATAAAAGTAGGAAACCTACATGCTTATAATATGTGGAAGAAAACCTTGAATTTTGTTCATATAAGCATGGGTGATGACTCAATTTCAGCCCACTGTTCCATCAATTTGGTACAAATATTTTGTAGGTTTTGATGGATCTAAAGAAACTGAGTACTGGTATTTAATGTAAAATTACTGTGAGAACAAGTGACTCTAGTTGAACTGTTTCTGGTAGAGTTGAAAACTGTAGGAGGATAGTAAACTGCCATTTTTTTGTGTCAGAAATGCCTTTGTGTTAGGCTTTTGGGTGATAGTCTAGCAAAGTACCAGTCCTGGATGTTGCTGGGAACTTGTAAGTTTGCTTTAGGTGTTATGATTACAGAAATAATTGTAATTGTGTTTCAAATGATAAGTAAAATCTGTATACTCATTAATAAAGAACTGTAAAGGCGATGCTGGTTAGTCACTAGCAACCTTAAACTAAGCAGAGTTTTTGTCTTGATATTGACTCTGTTTTGTTTGTAAGAGTCAGCTTAACACTTTATTTCCATATGAAAATGTGTCTTTTGTAGCAGACCATATTGAGCGGAGGTTAACTTCTTTATTTTATTTATTTTATTTTTTAAATTTTAATTCCTTCTAGCCTTCAGGAGAAAGAACAATTGTTCAGCATGTCCATTAAAGAAACTACTGCCAAGGTAAGTACACGTTTTCAATTCTTCAGAGTATTTAGATAAGCAAATCATAATATATATTGATGGCTTTTATTTGTTATAGAAGATAAATAGGAAGCATGTAGTGAGAATCTTCCAAATAATTTCCTATTTAGTTTATTCATATCATCTCATCCTATTATTTTAATCTCAAAATAAATAGAGCTTGTCTTTTAAACCTTTTTATTATATGGGGAAAACATTCCTTTGTCAAAGGTCTTTCCTTTTCCCTTGTGCCACTGCCATTTCTATGGCATTTTCTGCCTCATCTCTCTTGTTTTCAGCTGTGGCTGCAAAAGCTAACTTCTGCCTGCTAATGAAGGGACTGCTGTCCCTTATTCACCACCTTCCTTCAGAAATTAATATCTGCTTCCAGTAATGGCAAGATTGTGCTGTGTGCGAGACCAGGTAGACTGTTCCTTCCTTTAGGCAGTGTTAGCAGAATTTCTTTATCTTTTCCAGTGTGCTGTTTTAAAGAAATATGAAGGTTACTCAAAACTTCTTTTCTCTTGAGACGACTGGAGAGTTAATTCCAGTGCTTTACTTGCTGCCCTTGCCCCTGTTTTTGCTGCTTTAGATTAACATCATAAGCTGGAAAGATGGAAGAGGATGACAATGGGCAAACTTGCCTTTGATATTTTGCTGTTTTTCATCTTGATTCCGCATCTCTTTGCTAACCAGCTTCCTACTGGTTTCAGATAGACTGCTTTTTTGAGTAACATTTCAGTCTGAATGCAGATTTGTAAGGTATATTCCTAAACAAGAGCCTTTTTTTCAAAAAAAAAAAGTCTGCCTTAAACCTCAGAAACCACTGAAGAGAATTTTAAAAGAAATACTTGGCTGCAAAAACACTTTCCTGAAAATGAAAAAGTTTTTTTTTTTTTTTTTGGCTTTGAGCTTGTTGGTCTGTGGGTCACAGCAGAGCTGGTCACTGAGAACAGGGAAAGGGCTCAGAACAGGGGCCACAGGCCCCTGCAGTCAGGCTGGTTGGGGAAGGATGGTGTTCACTGGGAGCCCAGGACACTGGCACTGTGAATGTTCACCATCTTTAGCTAAGAAATAACCTTTCCTTAGTGGCTGAATAAGCTACTGTAATGAATAATGGGATCTGTTTTGAAGATACAATAATTATAAAAAGATGAAAAGAATTGGAGCTTATAGAGTAGACCTGATGTAAGGCAGAAGCAGTGCCATTAGTTTGGGGATATTCCTTTGTCTTTCCCACTTGCTCATTTACTTTTGTTGAACTATGCCATATGATAGGTCTGAAGATTAATGTTGTTCATTTATCTACAGAATACATGTGATGTAGATACAAGCAGAGGCCCAGCAACCTACTTATCTCATGTTCCAGAAGAATTGTCTCCGAGTTGGAGGAACTGCCTTTGCCTTTCTGCCTCTGGTCCCTGCATTTTGGTCCATTAATAAAGAGTGCCAACAAGCTTTGTTCTGACAGTGGGGCTTACAAAGTGGACAGTGCTCACTGGAAACTGATTAAACATCCCAGCTTATTTTGCATAATTGCCAAACAGCTGTCTAGTGATAATGACTTTAAGTTACTACCAGCATGGGATATATTAATGCAGTTTTCCTGGAGCTGAAAGATTCCCCATCTAATTGCAATTCACTGAGCCATTCAATGCCCCTAAAGAGAGAGTACTGCTTGGAAAGATGTCATTAAAAACTTTCAGATTTGTTTTGGAGAAGGGAGACAGAAATGGCCTTTGGGTTTTTTAGGCACGTTTTTTTCACCTCTGACAGGTTTGGGGTTTTAAAAATCTTTTAACTGAATTAGCTGGTGAGTCGCTTAGAAGGAGGTACTGAAACAAATTGAAATATCTGGGAATTTAACAATTCTAGTAGGTGCAGAAGCCATATTTTTTTTAAATTAATAGGATGACTCTGAAGTTTCACAAGTAAGAGTTACTGCTTGGAGGATAGTTCTGTTGTAGAAAAATAATGACCCATTTATAGTTAACAGATAATCTCAGTAAAGGAAGAGGTTGTTTTTAATTTAAAAGGATTTAAAGCTAGTGTTATATATTAATTATTATTATTTAATTGTATGAACAGATAAACCATTAGGACAATAAAGTTTTTCTCTTTAAAAAGTGAAGTTATAACTGTGCCTCTGTGTCTCTGTGCCTCATAAGCATGGCACTGGTTTCTGAGGAAGGAAAAATAAAAGTGAAGGAAGTCAGGGAAACTTCTGTCAGGAGATTTCTTTTCACGTGACATAATTTTAGAACAGGTCTATGCCTATCTTGACTATTGCTTTAATTTTGGCTCCAATGAATGTAATGTTTTCTTAAGTGTCAGCTACTATTATAAGAAAGTGTTTGGCACCTGCCTCCAGAACAAGGGATTTGCCTTAGTTCAGTGAAAGGTTTTTGTTTGTTCTTTTTGTTTTCCTTCCCAAATGATGCAATACAGAGTAAACTCCAACAGTTTTGAATATGTGGGACTTGTATAAATTTTGCATGCTGCATGAGCTCCTTCTGAGGTGGCAATGTACACTGAAATGTAAAATACAGAAACAGCTGAATTTCCTTTTTACCTTTTTCTCTGTTTTCTCTCTCTCCATGTTTTCAATACCAAACCACATTAATTGCTGAAGGACCTCCAGTTAAAAAGATAAAAAAGAGAGCAAGGGCAAGTCAGAAACCTGAACCCTAGTCATCTTTGTGTCCTGATTGTGAAAAAAAAGTACAGTATCAATCTGAGATAGCCTTATTTGTTGCCTGTGCAGAAAATAAGGCTGCTTTGCCTATTTTCAGTTAAAATGCAGAGAATGGTGCATTTTGTATAAAAATCAGTGCACATTGTATGTTATGGAATTTTCCTCTCCAAATACTGGTTTACTTATGCTCCACTTCAAGCATGATTATTAATACTGAAACTGTGCAGAATTTGTAAGATGGTCTTTCTTCTGTATGCAGCCTCAGTATGTAGTAGTGAAATATGCCCTCTCTCATGCATGTAGCTAATGCTAATACCATTCCCTGTTTTAATACTAGAATGTGCAGTACAGCCTGGAAATTTTGATTCAGTGTTGGGTGTTTCTGTGAAGACATCACTTTTTATTAAGCTTTTTTACCTTGCTGCAGGATGTTATGTCATGTCTGTTAACCAAGAGCATTTGAAGCCCCATTTCAACTGCCTTATACTTTTACATGAATGAATTCTATATCATGGCTGTCTGCCTCAATTTAGGTTTGCACGAGTCAGAAACTCTGCAGTACTTTGAGGAGGAAAGTGAGTGATATTGAGACTCAACTACCAGCTCTACTTGAAGCCAAAATGCTGGCTGTTTCAGGTAAGTTTTAAGTGATGAGAAGGATTAACAGTGTTAAGGAGTGTATTAGAGCAGTTATTGACCTCTTCATAACAGACTTGTGAGGGGAAGTTGTTCACGTGCTCATGCAGCTCCCTTGAAGTTGTGACCAGCCCGGCAGAACAGGGCAGTGCCATGCCTTGTGTAAGGCACTTCGGGTCCCTCTCCACAGTTTGCAGCTACTGGCAAAGCTGATGCTGTGTGATAGACCCTTAATGTGCAAGACACATGGTATTTTTCCATAGGTGAAATTGATGTATAATCATCAAGAGCTGTTCCAGGACTCCTCAAGTTACATTCTTAGAGCTCTCTAGCTAAGTTGTAAATGTATAGCTAAGGTATCATAATTACAAGTCTGGCTTTAAATGACACTTTAAAATGGAATACAGTAATTGGCAGCCTCTGCTGTTCAGATCATTAAACAACTAATGTTGGCAGCAAAAGAGCACTTTCATCCTTGGAGCACTCATGCGTGTTATTTACAACCAGTAAAACACTGAAATGTGATTACGGAGTGTGATACATAACAGCCTTACGTGCCACTTGCTTGGGATTGCTGCACTGTTCACCAAGGAAAAAAGGCAAATCACAGTCCTTTCTTTTAAGTTGGAAGAGGTGGGTTTTCCAATTCAGCAAACGGTGTGCAAATGTTTCAGTAGGTGTCTCTCTGCTAAACACCTGCCTCAGAGAGGAAGCTGAGTAGAAGGGAATGTGGACTCAAGTACAAGGAGTTTTCCAGTGTTACACCAAGCAAAGAAAGGCTAAAGGGTTTTTGATACATGTCAAGATGAGATGTAGCTCTCCATATGTGATTTAGCTTTTCAATTATATACAATATTGCACACACAAATTATTTTAAAATTAAACCTTGGACAGTGTCACATGTTTTGTTTGCCAGAAGTGGATAATGTCAGGCTTGAGCAAAGTCCTAGAGGAAATTAAAGCCCAGATCCTGTATTACTGCTGAGCATGCTCAATTTCCTTACTTCTCATAATACCTTTTTAAAATGGAAATCCTCTTTATTTTTCTCTCAACCTGTAAGAGGTAAGCCAGGCAATCGTCCTTCTCTACCCTTAGCCTGTTTAAATGTAGATAACTTTCTCACTTTCAGAAAAGGGATTTAATGGCTTGAGAAAAAAACAGCCCATAAACTGGACATGCAACTACGTGTAGGAAGCAGTTGGCCAGAAAAGCTGTATCTCAGTCTGACACTTGGAGAGAGTGAATGACAGCTTGAGGATCATTTCCAAGACATTCATAACAGCATTTTATACTTGTTAGCTCTTAAAGGAGGTTGCTTGTTTCAAGAATGAATTGCCTTTGGAATTCAATGTGCACTTTCTATAAACCATTTTTACAATTGTTTGGCTGCCTTTCTGTGCTTTTTAAAGAAGTACCAGTGCAATTTCTTTGTACTGATAAAAGTACTGTTTCTTTTTTTACTCTTGCTTCAGGGAATTTTAATGACTGTGAATGGTACAATCCTAATTTGTTACTAAGGCAAAATTCTGCGTGGCATGGTTAAAAATCAAGGACGAAAGGTAATTTGGTGACAATGGGTACTGTAATTTCTTTACCTCATTGTAAGATACAGATACATTTAGTCAATGTGGTGGCACTTGTTATGTAAAATGCAGAGTTATATACAGAGGACACAGGGCAGATACAAGAATAAAAAGAAAATAATTTCTCTGAAGACCTGAAAGTAAAGAAAAAAAAAATCTGAAAACACCAGAAATAGTCTTAGAGCTTGAGGTGAATAAAATCAGAGTGAGTTACAGCTAGCTAGCAGAGAAGCAAATCAGGAAGAAAAGACGTAAATGCAGAAGAAGAAAGAGGAAGGAAGAGATAAAAATAGTGGGAGTTATGTTGGTTTGCTTTTTTTTTCTTTTAACTTAATAAGGCAAAACCATTGAATAGTGGGTAATGGAGAAGGCTAAATTATTTTAGTTTCTGTGTATTCCTGTGTTAGGAGTAAATTAATGACACCTCTTAAGGAAGGCATAGTTAGAAGCAGGTCTTAACCTTCTAAATACTGGCTAAGATTTAAGCAAGGTCCTTGATGTACATATTCCCTGGTCTCTCAGCCAACGATGTCAATGAACAGCCTGGGTACACTCAATTGTTAGAGGTTGGAAGAATGTTCAGTTGGGTAATATGCAATTATTTAAGGACAGTCTTGGAACAGCATGGCGTTCAGAAGGAATTACAGTGTGCATACATAAATATGCAGGAATTATAATAAAGTTTAGTGGTTGTATTTAGAGGTTTTCATTTAGTCTGGAAACATCAGGCAGGGTTAAATGTCATTACTTCTACTACTTCGTATGTAGTAGTTAGATAATACATTCAGTTTCTTCAATAGAATTCTAATGGATACTGAGAACAGCTGTTTTTCTCTATACAGATGTCACATCACTTTTGATTATAGTAGCATTTTTCTTGAGGAGGCAGTAAGAGTTAAGTGACTTTGGAACAGTGTCAAAGCAAAAAGGTGACTTTATCCCAAAAGTTAGATTAGATGAGCTAAAGAATAGAGTTATTAAGTGAAAATTAGCTTTCAGAACTTATATGTGGTGACTTAATGATGTGATGACTTGGAAAGCATGATATATACCTCAGCCTTTAATGGCTATCTTGACAGCTTCAGACAACATTCATTTGCTGCATGGACTGTGCTTTCTAATACAAATACATTGATTTAAAACACTGATGTATTTGCACCAAAAAACATAAGAATATAGTTGATATTATTTTTGGAGGAAAATACCATGATAAATGCAATGTAAGCGTAAGTTCTATTAGTCTTATCAATGCAATACCATGGGATTTAAGGCTGTATGATAAATGATCCTGTAAAGATGTAATAGACAATACTATGTATATAACTACCTCTCCTTCCTATTATTTCATCCTGGGAAGAAGTATGAAATTAAATTTGGAAGAGAAAAAAGAAAGTTTGTGAATATTTGGATTATTGAAGGCCATAAATTAAATTCCAGTGAACTTTTTTTTATGGGAAAAAGAAAAGAAGCCCATACTTACATGTTCAAGAGGTATTTCTATCAAGAGTTAACATTCAGAACCTTTATATCAACACCTCACTTCTGATTAGCCTATTGGGACAAATAACTAATAGCTAATACTCTGGAGATGCTAGTCCAGAATTTTCCTCCAGAGATAATTAGAAAGATCCTATATTGGTCCAGTTATTAAGTCAGTAGCTTTAGGTAGTTATAGGTAACAATATATCCTTATATCATGAGCTATTACTGTTGATATGCACGTTTGTAAATTCTTATTGATAAGCTATTATAGTTTAGTATCTAGTAGGTCTTTTTTAATTATAAAAAACACTTTATTGTCAGTGCTTAGAAACCTGCATGTGATTTTTCTAACAGCTGCTTCTTACAGTGACTCTTAACATGCTCATAAAATTTTGTAGTCAGTTATGGGAGGAACATGACAGTACGTGATACTCTGTTCTTTCTTTCAGTATTATGTTACTATTTAGCATGAAACTCTTCTAGGGAATAAATTTCAGATTAAATAATTTTAAAGCTGGTAAGAAAATTCAAATAGGATGATGTTTAAGCAAGTGTGAACATAACTGTAGAAATATTATTGAAATTTATTTTTATACTTTGAGCTGTTTTATACAAGAGGAAATAATAAGAAATGGTGTGTCTCTGTTGTTTCCTTAGTGAGAAAATAATTTGGGAATAGGAGGGAAGATGCAAACTAAAATGAATTTTTAGTGCTGTTTCATCTCTTTGCTATATTTGAATAAAAGAGGTTTGTGAAGGTATATTTTACAATGTTTTCATAGACTCTTTGAAACCTTTTTTTCCTCTTGAGAATGCATATTAGCATGGGACTAGATAGCTAGAAAGTGGCTTAATGGGAAGCTAAGCAGGCATGGATGAAATACTGTGTTTATTATGTAGTTGTCCATGAGATGCATGTCATTAACTTTCCTTCTGTTTTTGAAAATACAAATTAGATCCAAAAACAGAAGTTGGAGTGAGGTGACTTGTAGTTTGAAAATCTTAAAATTTTCTTTACCAGTAAGAGACTATGTGTCATTGTCCTATAAATATCATTACCTCTATATCATTAAGTACTGGCAAGTGGGAGCTGCTTGGAAATGATGTTGTGGGGTGATTTCCAGCAGTATGATAAGTTTTTTTTTTTCCTTATGTCAATGAAAAACCATAGGTTTATAAATAACATGACATAAATGCTAGATAGCATCTTTCACAAAGCCTAATGTTCGGGCTGTTTGGCTGCTCTTTGATGCTCATTTAGAGCAAGTTCTGCATGGATCCAACTGTAACAAAAAGAGCCCCCAGCTTTCCAGATTTGGTGCTAAGTATTCCTGTTGGGAATGAGTGTATTAGAGAGGGGACAGAGCCATCAGGCTGGAAGATGCCAGTGCAGGCAGAAGGACATTTTCAGCCATCCATCTGTGGTTTATGTTAATGTGGATGCCTTGTTTTCACGCTCCTGCTGTAGTCTGTCATTTCACTCAGAAATATGAATGGACACACAGTTCTTGGTGTGATGTCAAGTTCTTCCCCAGATGTGCTGCATACAGCTCTTAATTTGTCTTTCACTGGAAGGTAGGAGTGTTCCTGGCTCCTTCAGCTTTTCTGTTCCTGAGAACTTGTTTGGTAATGGTTGCAGAACTTGCCTTGTCTTAGAGGCAGAAATAACAACGTTCCTTTGTGCCTTCTCAGGAAGGCTCAGTTTTTTGGTGAATTGGAGTCCAATAGAGGGCTGCATCTTGTCAGATGACATAGCTGGTTCCACACTGTCCTATTCCTGATTCCAGCAGCAGCCTGGGTTGGTGGATCAGAGGTGTATTAAGATTAATTCTACTTCATGAGTGCAGGGTCTGGTTCCAGCATTCAGTGCTGTGTATGGTCTTGTCTCCCCAGAACACTCACTTTATACTCCATAAAATAACATTTGCCATCATGTACTGGTGCAAGCAGTGTACTTTTTGGCACACCTCTTAACTCATTTGAAAAATAATGCTAGTGAGTCCCCCAAACCAACTCTCAAAGGGTCCCTCAGACTTCAGACAGCTCTGTTGTGGTTTGTCCCTAGCCAGAATTAAAGTACTATGTGAACATTCTCTCTGCTCACAGTGAGGGAGGAGAATTGCAAAAAAAACAAAACCAAAAACTTGTGGGTTGATACAGGAACAGTTTAATAACTGAAGCAAAATAAAATATAATACTACTAATGATAAAATTAACAGCAATAATAATGGTAATTAAAAGGAGGGTGAGAGAGGCATAAAGCCCAAGACGAAGCAAGTGATGCACAATACCTAAAAATTGATGCTTGTCACCCACAGACCAGTGCCCAACCCATTTCCAGACAGCTATTGTCTGTCTCCCAGCCAACTCCCCCCAGTTTATTTGCTGAGTATGATGTTCTGTGGTATGGGATATCCCTTTGTACAGTTTGGATCAGCTGTCCTGGCCGTGCTCCCTCCCAGCTTCTGGTGTACTTGCTTGCAGAGCATGGGAAACTGAGATGTCCTTGATTTTAGTCTAAGAACTGCTCAGCAATAACTAAAAACATAATGTGTTATTAACATTATTCTCTGCCTAAATCCAAAACACAGCACTGTACCAGCCACTAATAAGAAAATTAACTCTATCCCAGCTGAAACTAGGACATGATGCTTTTTGTCTTTTTAATCTCATTTTCAAGTCAGACTGCTGGATGTTACTGGCTTTCAGTGAGCTTTGAGGGTAATTCACTGTAGCTGAAGTTCCAGCATAATATGTGACCAGAAAGCAGAAAATCTTTTCTTCAGTTGGAGAAGTCAGTCATGAAACAGCTTACTCTCTTTCACTCCTCCTACCTAAGCAGCTATCCCTGGAGCAGGAGAGAAATTCAAGTTATCTCTTTGGCAGCTCCTTTTCTGTGGTTTTGTGCTCAAAGGAGACATGTTGGATGGGAGAGCTGTGAAGGGAAGGTGCCCTGTAGGAAGGCTGTGCTGTGGTCTGGAGGGCATGAGAGAAAACACATTTGAATGTTATTACTTTGGAGTTTAGTTATATGTGTTCCCCCCTGCCCCCCACTTTTTTTTAAAAAAATTATTCCTGAGTTATTCCATGGTGACTGATTCAGTCCAGGTACAAGAGGCTCTCTGTGACTGAGAATTGCTCCTCCAAATGTATGTCTGTGGGGGCTCTCACCTTCTTCTAGCTGGCAATTACCTTTCAGGATCACATCAATCATGTAGTTGTGTTATGCTTCATAAAAGCATTGACATGTGTTATTGCTTAGAAACAATAATTGCAATTCAAATGTGCTGGATTTCTGTAAAATGTTTCAGGAGATGGTAGACTGTCCCTCATTTGCAGTTTATTTTTTCAGAGGTGCAAACACACTGGCAGTCCTTCCAGAATCTTACATTTCTGTCATGTCTTTAGCTTTTTCTCCTTCCTTTGTGAGTAGGTGAATGATATTTATTTTCTTCAATTTCTTTTGTGGTGTTGAAATCACATTGTATCCTCATTAATCACAGGGTGGAAAATTTTCAGCCTTGAATTCCAGTACCATTGATAAATACTATGGTGGCAAATGCCTTAAGCTAAAATGCAAATTTTCACTTATGAATTATTAAAGGTAGTGCTGTAAGTATATGAAGAATTAATTTATAGATAATGATAAAGAATGACCAGTCTATTCCTTGTCACATTTAAGCTCGTGTCCAATAGATATGCTTTATTATTAATGAAAAAAATTACTCCTTTGTTTGTACTACAATGAACATATTTTCAGTGGGGCTTAGACTTCTCTCTGCTTCAAGTATAAATAATGGTAACTATGAATGTATGTAACTTTTGCCATAAATTTGAGAAAAAGTCTGAGTAAAAAATTTATGGACCCTCAACTTTGTCTTATATTTTTGAAGGGGGGAAATACTTAATAAAGTGCAATTAATAACGTATTTCTTGGTTTTTGGTAAAATTGGACAGATTTCAAACCATATTTTTAATCAGTTTGTTATTGGCAAATGGTATCATTTGGGCATCAATGGGCAACAATCTGCCCAATACAGTAAAATCTTACAACAAGTGTTATAAAGGGCATGAGTTTGTAGCATTTAACTAAATCTGTAGAAAATACATTTGATGTGCAGAGTACTATTTAGCTGTAGCCATACAAAATAAAATTTTAAGAATAGAGGAAATAAGGGAAATATACTAATGTTTACCCTAAGTAAAAGCAATTATATAGCTTCTTTCTGCTTGGAGATTTTTTTATTTTTACTGTTTTTCCTGTGTGGGTTGTTGTGCTTGATTTGGCTGGGTTTTTTGGCATTCACATCAAGCTGCTGGAGCTTACCTGATGTCACTTTCTGTAGAGAATCAAGGATGCATGGGAGGAGAGAGCCCCAGAGGGCAAGATTAAGAAGGAAGATTTAACTTTTTTTGTTGCTGTCTTTTGAGATAATGGTAATGTTCAGTCCCTCAAAGTGAAGTGTGCATACTCAGGTCCTTATGATGGTGCACTGCAAGCACATTACCTGTTCAGGGCACTGGATACTGCAGGTTTGCTGCCCCAGTTTGCACCCAGTGTGTTTATATGAGCATGGATGCAGTGACTAAAATTGCACATCTCTAGCAGCATCAGTGTGAGACAGGAGGAAAGGTGGGAAAAGTGGCATCCTGCTCTTCAGTCCCCTTCACAGAATCTCTGTCCCATGCCCTGGTTTGGACCAGAATCTCAGCTTTGGTCTTAGACTATTAATTCCTTAGCTTTGTTTTCTCTGTACAGATTTTCTGAGCGAGCAGTCCTATTGGCTGCATGATTTTTGAGTTTCCTGGGAAAAGTTAGACTGACTTAACTGATATCAGCCAACCAGAACTTGCTCACTGGTATGGCTGTGTAAAACATAGCTCCCAGTGGTTGACAAAGTAACAGTTATTGGTGTTCACTTAGGCAAACTAATTATTAAATTATCAAAAAGAGGAATTTTAACATTTTGAAAGCATTAGCAGAAAAAAATGTCTTGACCTATGTCTTCAGATTGTTTTGTATGGCATCCAATGTGATGTTGTCTCCACAAAAAAAACCCAAACAAAACCACACCAAAACAACAAGAATAAAAGAAAACAATCCAGGAGGTTGTGTTTTTCAATGATGGCAGCTATGGATTATATATTAATTTTTAAATCAACCTTCTTATGGCATTTAGAAAGCAGTTACTTTGGTTGCTGGGACTGAGGTCAGAGCTCATTGATAATGGTACTTGTGATGCCTGAGTTTTTATATTCTCTTCTGAATTTTCACTGCAGACTTGCAGACATTTTTGCTGTCATGGGAAGCTGCATCAGGTAGGGTATCTTTTGCTTTTGGGTTTGTATTTGGTGCCATTTCCTTATAGCCTCAATTTCGATATAAACTGCTCCTCTGGGAATTCAGATCCATTCAGTATACATAAAACTTTCATATGCAATATCATACCTTTTTCCTTGCTGTCCTCTGAAATGTAACAGCAGGCTCCAGATTCTAATGAAGATTTTCTCACCTTCATGTTTTATTAAGGCTCCTGTGCTTTGATGCTTGGGATGAGTGAATAGGTGAATTCAGGTGAATAAAGGTGGACTCAAGTCTTGTTGCCTTAGAAGCATCTGAATATTTCTCATTTTTCCAGTGATTTTGTCTTGCTTATCTTGCTGCTTAGTTTTGCTCATTTGGAAACATGACAAACTAGGGTAATATAATTTGTGCTGTTGTTTCCCAGTAAAGCACTGGCAAGCCATAAGATCCTACTATTTGCAAAGCATGCTTATAGTTATTTAATTGTAATTGTAAGACAGAAGTGGCAAATAGGGTTTTAACTGGGAATTAGAAATGAGGGACTTTTGGCCTCTTAAAAAGAAACAAGAAAATGTAGGAAATGAAGAAGAAAATGTAAGAAATGTTGAAATGAGGAAGAGATTGAATGAAACTGTCATAGCCTTAGGACAAAAAAACCACCAAAAAACCAAATTCAAAGCAGGACTACCATGCTTAGCAATGTTCAGTCTTTCAACTTGACTTACTTGATACAGTATTTTCCAAAACTTGGGTAAGTGCAGCCTCCCTTTGCCCTCATGCAGCCACTTGAGTTTGCAACAGCGCCTTTGCTCCAGGAGCATGGCTGTAGGTGTTTGGTGGAAGTGCTCCTGTTTGCTCTGGCATTCGGGAGGAATGGAGCCTCTCCTGGCAGCTGCTGGTGATGGTTTGCCATCTTCTGACCAGTGCAAACACTTGCATCCTGTTCTTGCTTCCTTGTCTTGAAGAAACTGAACAGCAGCCAAACTGTTCCCTTTTAAGACTTTGTGACCAACACTTTGACTCCAGGTCAAAAAGATGTAATGCCATATTTAGGATATTCTGATGTGGATTTGATTGTTTGGATTGTATGTTACTATTTGAAAATAAACTTTTCAAGTGATCAATTGCATCTAAGCAACAGTGTATTATATTGTGTAAACCTAAAAATAAACCCTTGCATCTGAATAATGCTGGTGGTATTATAAAGTGATTTCAGGAGTCTAAAGTCATTACACATACTTCAGAAGCTGATGAGACATTTGTATGACTGGATTTGTTTTATGTTATTATTTGCTTCAAGGCTAAATCTTCTAAGTGCCTTTACTTACTAAATACCATTACTTATTAGATCATATCACCAAATTTTTTGCTGATTTAGGATGATATCAGAGCTTAAGTCTTATGCTAAAGATCTTCTTTCTTTTATTGGGCAATTCTATATAGAAATTATTTTTATCAAGAATTCTTTAGAATAAAGTGTGATGGTGGCGTACAGTTTTTTTGTGTGAATTTTTTGGTTTGGTTTTTTTCCTCCCAGACAAGTATCTCAATCATTAAAATTATTCTGGTACAGTTATGTAAATGTAGCATTGCTACTCTACTGCTACTTAAAGTAATTTAATGGCTGAGTATCTCACTGTCATTTTCTATTTATCACAAAAGACTTTGCAAAGTAAGGAAATATTCCTCTCCAGCTTCTTATAAAAATGGTTTTCAGAATAGTTAAGTGGAAAAATATTACTAGGCTACACTCTAAACCACTTGGGAGTTGAACTTTTTATTCTGGGTCCCTGTCCAAAGGAACCAGACAATTTTTAAAACTCCAGAACAGTGTAAGCTGGTGCTGCCAAGGCAGCAAGTTCTGTCTGTGCCGTTTGATGCTTCAGGGAGAGCCAGAAGCGGAGGGTTGTGACTTGGGAATGTGTTCTCTGGGAAGAACATCTCCCCATGGTCTTTCCTTGAGGTGCAGGCTGTTTAAGAAATGCAATGTGCCATTCATAAACAACCTGCTGGTGCTTGTTATGAGAACCAGCACGGGGCTGCTCTGGTCAGGGAGGAAATACTTCAGGGTCCAGCAGGTTGACGGCCTCTATTTCAAATGTACTGTGCATTGAGGGGTCCTCCAAAAGAACAAAATGGTCTGATAGATCACACTGTAACAATCAATGAATTACAGCATGACATTATTTGGAGTGGGAAGCCTTAGGAACGGGTTTCCTGAAAAAATGTAAATGGTATCAATAATTAAAGAAAATACCATTTATGTGTGTTTACGGTTAAATCAGCTATAACTATTATTCTTGTAATATTAATGAAATGGATGCTTGCAAAGCAGTTTTTCTTTTTTTCCCCCCCTTTCAGTTGCTCTTGGGAAGTATAATTGCCTAATTTCCCAGGATTGCTATGTAAGCTACTGATGTTGCAAGTGTCTGCCTCATTGTCTTTTTCCTCTTTCTTCCCCTGCCCCCACAAAACATGCAGGAAGTAATTTCGGCACTGCGAAGGATCTTGCAGAAGAAATAAGATCATTAACATCTGAGAAAGAGGGACTAGAAGGACTTCTCAATGAACTGTTGGTTCTGAGTGCCAGAAATACACGAAAATTAGAGAGAATTAAAGATGATTACACCAGACTGAAACAAGAACTTGAACAAGGAGAGACTGCCTTTGGTGAGTAGTTTACAGATTGTTACAGCTTTTTGCTCAGACCTGATCTCCTGGAGGTGTGCTGGGTTTGATGAATCATTCTGCATGTCACAAAACATACTGATTGTTCTGAGGAAAGTCTGGCAATGACCTAGAGAAGCAGTATGTTCAATATCCTCTCATCCTCCTCCTGGAGTTGGGGGAGGCCATGAGGAACAAGGGATACCCAAGCAATATACCACTTTTTGAAATCGGCCTTAGCCCAGTTCTCAAAACCTTTCTTTTCGAAGCCCAATTTTATCACATTGATGATGGCACTGTGCTTGTGTTTACATACAGAGGAACATGAGGTCTTTATGCAGAAACAGTAGATGTGTCTGGCTGTGACAATAGGAACATGTTTAGTATATAAAGCTAAATGTTTAGTACATACATATGTAACACATTTGGTGGTGTGTCTGAACGTATGAGGTGCAAGAGATTCCTGATTCTGAAAGCAAGAGTTCTCATAGTAAATTTGTGTTTGAGGGGGAGTTTAAATGACTTGCCAGGTGCTGCTCTCATACAGCTATGAGCAGTGTGCTTGGATTGTGGTGTTGTGGTGGGACTGGGGAGGTTGTCTGCAATTACTGGGAAAGCTGCTGACAAATTATCAAACAGCAAAGTCATTCCTAGACCTGACTTACTCTCTTGCCTGCTGTACTCACTCCTCAAGTTGAAGCAGATAAAATGGCCTTGCTGCTTGCTTAAATGAAAAGGCTCAGTAATATTTGATGGATTATAAATGCTCAGTTACTATAATTATCTCTAAACTAAACACAATCCTGAGAGCTACTTTAACGCTTTAGGATTTTGAAATGTCTTTCCTTTTTCGGGATCTTATGAGCAGTAGGTTGGGTGAAGAGAGGCAGGTGCCTCTTTTTTAAAAGCATATGAAGTTTCATCATAGGCAAGAGCATAAGCAGAGCTACCTTAAAAAAAAAAAAAAGATTCGTAGGCAGCTGGATACATCTAAGACAAAAATGCATAGAATAATTTAAATATACACTTCTAGATAAGAATTTGCTTTTTTAGAATCTAGATAAAATTTTTAAAAAATTATTCCTCAAATTTAGTGCATTGTGATACAATCCCAGAAATGCACATCAGGCAATGCTTCTTCTTTCCTTGGATTTTCGAGAGAGTTGAAAAGGATTCTGACCTTCTAATCAGCCCATTTTGTTTCTCTTTTATTTTAGGACAATTAAACTTCCTATAATATATATGTATATTCTCATTTGTGTTTTAATTTAGCATTGTTTTAAATCAAGCCTGTGCAAGATGCTTGCTGAAGCAACAGAAATTATATAACTTCATAGACTCTTTTTTTCCCTTTTGCATTTATACAGCTGAAAGGAGATACCTTCTTTACCTGACCTCTAGTGTCCCACAATTTGTGACAATAAATTTCAAATACTGGGTGTTTATTCTGTAGGTTTTCTTTTAATTTACTGTGATTCTGTAGGCATAAGGAGAAACTTATCCTTGTGTTAAAATAAAATACTGTCAAGCAGATACTAGTCAGAGATGCATAAATTGAAACCTGACATCTTCCCTTTTCGTCGCCCCTGTCCCCTTTACATGTAATCAACCCTATTTTCTCCTTTAAAAAATGAAAATGTTTGAGAACACTGTCGTGGGTTTGATACCAACACATTTAACTGAATGTAAGCCTTCAGATACTCTCTGGAAAACAGTATGCAGATGGTGTCTTGAGGTAAAGAGGCCACCTTTGTGGAACTGTTATTTTGCGCAGCACTTCTACATTCAGAGAATAAAGCATGCAGAATTGGAGTACAATTTTGTTGCCATTTGTTTTTGCTGTTGTTTGAAAGAACTGGAGATAATTGTGTTGGCTTTGTCTGTACTGTGAAAGGTGTGATTTGAGGTGGGGTAGCTGACCTGACTTTCTTAACAGCCTTAGGCCTGGAGTTTCATTTATGCCAGTAAAATCTATGTTGCTGCAGAGAAAGGCAGTTCTGCCTTTTTTTCTGTGTTCCTGCCCAATCTGTACACTAGGTTAGGGTTAGGTCCTATACATGTCTATTGCTATGTCATCTGGCACTTGTATTGATGTTTTCTGCCTGTGAGCTTCCAGAAAACTTTGATTTTTTTTTTTTTAACTGAACATAATACTCTTTTGTATGGAAAATATTAGACAAAAATTTTAAAGGCTAAAATGTGTGTAGGTTTGTTTCTATCTTGTGTATAAATTGGTCACCTATTTTTTAGTTCATTAATAATTGTTGATTTCTCACAGTAATGCAGATATAAGGAAGCAGACGTCAAGGGAAGAGACTTAATCACACAATAATCAGAGCTGGAATTTTAAATAGGACACATCATTAGCATGTTAATGAATTTTCTCACTCTGTGCCAGCTGCCCAAGTATAAAAGATATTGCAGATGTAGTGCAAAAATCAGGCTTGGCTTACTGCACTGAGAGCTGTCAGTGCTCTCTATGAAGTAAATTTGACAAAAAATCCTTTCGTATTTTTAGAGATGCTAAAAAATATGCTTTTCATGTTGGATGATAGAGGCATTGACAAGGAACGCTCTGTATTAGCATTTTAGGATGAATAGTACTAACTTGCCCTTTAGGCATTGACTTTCTTCTGAGGCCGTCAAAACGCTGCTATAAAAGTGATCAACTTCTATTGCCGTTTTACAGATAGGAAAGCCAGAGACTTAGAGGTCATGTAATTTTACCTGAAATGGTGGTGAAACAGTTTCCCAGCTGATGGTCTACCATCAATCCTGATTGAATCAGTCTCTTGCAATAAGCCAAGTGGTGCTGTGATTCTGTGTGAGCTTTGAATTCTTCTGGACCGCAGCTGAAGACGTGGTGGTTCTGGGGAAATCACTGGAGGTCTTGTGCTTGATCATTGAGCAGGCCTGTCTTACAAACTCAGAAGGTTCTGTTATGGCAAAGAATAAAACTGCTTTACAGCCCAAAACAACCAAACTTGTGTTCCAGACAAGTGAAGCTTAATTACTTGCCTGTCTGCCAAACTGTTGGATTGTGCTTATAAATCCCAGCTTGGGTTGATTGGCATTTGTAACCCAGGGCTGGAAATGAAACCTACCCCCTTGTTATGGTTTCCTCATCACCAGTACTGATGGGCAAGTTTTCCTGCCTCATGTGCTGTGTTCTTTTCCTGGCTGCTCTTAGCCTTTTTCTGCCCCTAACACACTTTTGGGAAAGCACCTCCTGTAAGTAATGTATGTACACACACAACTAGGGGACACCGTGCTTCCCCATCTAATTGCTAGGTTGTGCTTGCCAAGTCCTGTTAAGTAGAATTTCTACACTGTGTTAATTTCTAGAGGAAATATAAAATAAAGGCTTTCATGCACGTGAAAATAGCTTTTTAACCCTTTTAAAAACTGCCAAAACCCAAAATCCTTTTTGAAGGCTGATATTTCAATCTCTCTGCTCAACTCCTGTTGCCATCCTTGACTTTTATTGTCTTAGAAATTGCTTGTATAAGTCCTAAAGTTCTTACCAGCCCACTTGTACAGTAAAGCTTTCTGGAATTGAACAGATACATTTATTAAACAATGAACTAGATGTAGCAGAGGGGTTTCTTGGGAAGCTGGAAATTTCTATTATACTCAGTTTTACTTTCTTTTGTTCAATACACACACTCTGCATGCTTGCTCAGAATATCTCATAGTGTTTTGTCCTTTTAACAGAAGAAAAACCTATCAGTTCATTTTTTTTAATCTGCTTTTTTTTCTTTCAATTAAAAAAACCCCTCCAATCTTTTGGCTTTAGCATACTAATTAGGAATATAATGTATTCAGAATATACTTCGAAGAATAATAAAAAATCTGCTATTCTTTTTATAGGCATTGTTCCAAAAACTGAAAATTTGACTGTTGTAAAGGATGCAATTAATTAGTCTAAAACTTAATATCGTGTGGACAGCAGAAACTACTAGTGGTGCTGCTTAATGTAATACTCACTATTGCATACTCAAATATTTATGAAAAGAAGGTTCTGTCCTTCATATACAATTGTATAGGATGTGATTTATCAAAGTGTTAATGACCATTTGCTACAAAACAGTTTTATTCTATTTCAAAGACACTTTTATTCTGATAGGTGCAATACAGAAAGTCTTACAATAGGAGTACATTCAGTGTACTTTGCACTGGGAAACCTACCTTTTTTGTTTGTTTAAATGTTTGTTTTTAATGACAGCTGTAAAACAAAATCTTCTCTATTTTTCTTTGTAACTGGTCTTTGGAATACTATTTGAAGATGTCTAAAGATTATTAACAATTTTACACCATTTTTAATTGTTGCAAAAAATACCAAATAAGTATGACATAAACCCATGTGCCTGTGACATAACCAGAATGATTCCATGCTTTGTTTACTGATCTTTCAGATGGCGATTTTAATGTTCTTCCTCAGTGCTAGTTTTTCTTCACCAAATAGGCTTTCCATATTGTTTCTGTAGTTCATCCTCTGTCTGAGAGATTATCTGATTCTAAACTGAAGAGCTGAACCTTTTGATTGCTTCCGTTGAAATAAATCATTAATGGAGAACCCACATAGCGTGTAACAGATTCCATGGGGAAGAAGGGGCTGCTATGAGTCTTGTGTCTCCACTTCTAATTTGGGCAAGGTCATTAAGTTCTGCTTGTCACACCTTTATGAAATGCTTGTTGTCACTAAAGTGTGTGGTGCAATTGAATGGCTTATTGCTTATGTCTATGGCCATCTCTACATAAACAGTGATCCTGCAGGATTTAGCCAGTGGTCCCTCTGTTTAGCTTTCACAGAAGGTGTAAAACCCTCGGTGGTGATGCAGGGAAGGGACTGGCAGTGCAGCTGGTAGCTGAGCTGCTGGTAGCTCTGAGCTGATGTTCAGTTGATGCTCCAAGGTAGCGCTTGGCAGCCTTCTGGGCTGGCAGTTGGGCAGCATGGAAAAATCATACATAAAAAACCAAAGTCCACATAAAAAACCAAAAGGATAAAACAACAGCAACAACAGAACCCCCAAGAAGCCCAGTCTTGCAGAGCTCCTTTTGTGTTGTCTTGGGCAAATACAGCATGAGTAATTACCCTCTGCTCATTAGTATTCTCTCTGCTGTTTCATTTGAAAAATTGGTGTTCCTGCATTTGCATGGACTTGCACTCTTATGCTTATTGTGTGCTTATTTGTGTTTCACTGATGCTGAGCATGGGTCTCATTTTCTTGGCTCATTTTAAAGCACTTGGGATCTTACAAGTTATGTGTACACATATACGTCTTTTGGTCTTATACTTCATACTGCGTATCAAGTTGTTACCAAGCTTTGAGGATCAAATTCAGACTAATGATTTTCATTCCATGTCACACTTCCACAAAATCATCCTCATAATCTTTGTTAAGTAATATTTAACTGTAAGTAGTTAAAGGGTTTTTTTGTGTCACGGAATTGCCTTTTTTGATAAATACTATCAATAGAATTTAGTAACATAAAAAGAATAAATTCTGCTAGGCCTTTCCTGTAACTAAAAATCTCAAATACATTTTAATTTTAGATATCAATTTTTGTCATGATTGAAAAGATTGGAAACCAGTATGTTTAAGCATAATTAAGTTTGCCATATGTCTTGAGTCAGTTGTAATTGTGTTTCTTATAATGGTGATTTTAAAGGTCATCTTGTCTGGTGTTGTTCATTTAAATACATAAAATACTTTGGTTTTCACTTGGAACATAGAGATTTAGTCTGTATAAGTGCAACGGAGGTATTAAATTTAATCTGGCCTTTCTATATAATTAGATGCAAATCTGTGTAATGCAGAAAATATAAAATATTCAGGCAGCTCGAACTGAGAAAGCAGTTTGGTTCAAAGCCTGCCAGTATCTGTAGAGATTTTTTTGATCTGGGCATTTTTCTGTTGATGCTCAAAGGTGAGCTTCTATCTCTTTCTTCCAAGATCTGATGGCAGTAACTTTATTGAAATGTTTTATGTACCTGTGTAATACTTTTTGGACAGCAGTATGAGGTAATTACACACAGAATAATAACTCCTGAAATGACCCAGTACTGATGCTGCAGTCATAGAGGTGGTTATCTACCAGGTGCAAGGAGTAAGGCTTGGTCTGAAGTTTTATGCTGGGTCTCTTCAGGGAACATGATGTCATCTTTTACTAGGATAAGCATAAAGACATCAAAGTTTTCTAAGTTTAAGGCCACAGAAGTACAGAATGGTTCTGTTGTAATCATGGAAGTGCAATCTAGTGGTGAATAGTCACTGAACAGCTTCCTACTGCAATGGGAGATGGGCAACCTCCCCCCTGTAGTGCAGTGTGGACACTTTTATTGTGCTGGTGTGCAGGCAAACAAGCAAACAAAGTTCTGATAGTATTCCAGGCAGCTTATTCCTTTCCATCTGAAATGCTGTTGCCAGCTATATACACGGTGCATTAAACTTTCGGAGTGGGCGTCATATCAAATTATTCTGGTTTGCCATCTCTGCTCCAGGTTTCTGCACTGCTCTGCTTTTTAGTTCAGCTTCTTCAGCTGACAGCGATGCAACAGAATAAGTAGGAAGAAGCAACACAGATGAGTTAAATTTGGAATAAATGTGGAAATGCATACCACCAATTTTAATCATTCTTCATTTGATTTTGGTTCTGCAGCTGCATCTTCTGAGGTACTAGGCTCAGATGAAAATTCACTTTTTTTTTTTTTTCTTAATGACTATAGCTGGTTTGAAAAAGAATGAGATGCTAAGATGCCAGAAAGGCAGGATTAAAAAAGAGAGAAAAAATAGTGTCTTCTGTTCATTGGCCAGATAGAGCAGGTTCCCATATGTGTTTCAAACTCCTTTAGCATGACACTAGCCCTGATGACAACCAACAAACATTCTTTAGTTTGCCACTTCTGGAGTTTAAATACATATTGCTAGGAAATTTGTAACTCTCTTCCTGATAGTTTAGCACTGCTGTTCCTACATGTCATATAAAGAGAATTCTGGTTTTGTCAGAGAGGTGTTGTGTCTGATGAGCTGCTCAGGGACAGGCAGAGAGGGCTGTGGGCCTGGGGGTGGGGTGCTCAGAAGGACCAAGGAGAGTGGTGACATGGAGTGACACTTAGCAGGTAGGATCAAATTCATTTTCAAAGAAAGGTAAATACTGCTTTCCTTGTCTCACAGATGAAATAATGGAGGCACTCAGGGAATTTATTTCTGTTCATTTTGCCATTACAAATAGGTACTGCCTGTATGTATTTGGCCTTTGGGATGGGATTATAGCATGTATTTGACAACTTGATCCCAAAACATAATAGGTTGGAAGTATGGAAACTTAAAAACCTGAAGTTTTATTGAAAAAGTCAATGAACAGTTGATCTACTGTTCACAGGTTTAAGTTATGTTAATTTTGGTTTTTGTTCTCAGTGTCATACAGCATGGTTTTGCTTTGGGTTTTTTTTGTTTTGTTTTGGGTGTTTTGGTTTTTTTTGTTTGTTTGTTTTGGGTTTTTTTGGGTTTAGTTGTTGTTGTTTGGTGTTTTTTTAAATGTTGTTCAAGTTATATTAACGTGGCATGGTATTTTCAGGTCCCAGAAATGTGCAAAGGGCTGTTTAGGATACTTTGCCTCATTTAGTTTCTCTTGAGGATAAGTATAGAGATGGATAGAATATTTAAGAAATAGTGTTAATTTGTTTTCAAGTAGTACTTAAGTGAAACCAATCTCAGGCAGTTATCCCTTCAAATATTCAGACATTCTGCAAATTGAAGATAAAAATAGTACAGCATTTTATATTCAGTTAATGTTTTGGATTTTATTTAATTTTTTAGCTGTAAGCAAGAAAATGTTGGTTTGGGTCATCTGGGATCGCTGACATAAAATTGATGTGCCAGAAGAGTATACCACAGCAGAAGCAGAGAGTGAAGATACTGTTTAATCTTTTAAATGCAGATATTTTTCAGATGTATGTATTTTGATCCAAAATTTTAGCACTTTAGTACATTTCCACACAAAAGTTTTCATTCAAGAGTTTTGACAGTATTCTCGAGTTACAGTGTACAAATCTAATTCTATGCTTGCATAAACATGTGCAATTTGTAAAGAATTACACCTCCTTACATTGGTGGTAAATTCATCTCACTGACTGAAGTCAGATATTTATTTTCCTCAGACACTGCCTTTCATCTTTGCTTTGATATTGACTGGCAATATTCAGATACAGCATCTAAAATATGTACATCTAAGGAAAAGAAACCCCTGGGATACCATTCCATTTGGAATACAAGGTGTCCCTCATTAAATACAGGGGGTTTTCCTCCAGTTTTTATTCCTTCTGATTGTCAGATGCGTCAGATGTAATTTCTGCCTCATTCTGTCTTGCTTTTTTCAGTTAAAGGTTTTCTTTGAGGTATTTGCAAATACAGTAGTAAAGATACAACCTAAATGAAAGTTTCTATAAAAGATTTTGTAAAACAGGGATGCTACCAGCCTAGACTGGGTTTTTTCTTAATTAAATATTTAAAGTAAATGAAATTACTGTCTGCTGTGTAGTTTGTTCCTTCAATCACCACAGGGTTCCAGGCATGCTTGCAGGCTTTACATCCACAGATATACAGAAGTATAACCAAATCTGGAGTAATGGATAGTATTTATCAAAAGTAGGGGGAGGTGTAATACCTGATGATAGATCCAGAATAAACCTACTAGAATTCTAATCCTTTCTAGAAGAGCTGGGTTTTGTCTCTAAAATTATTTTAATGCTACATGTATTATGGTAAAGAAGGCTTTACAATAGAAAACCTCTTCCAATTTACACCTTTTACCAAGATAGACAAGTAGAAATACAGAGAATTTAAATGGAAGAAAGAGATATTTTTTGTTCTGATTTTTATTCCCGAAAGAAAATGTATTTTCATTTTCTCAAAGCTTTTAGTCTTTTTCTGTACTTCCATTAAATCCTCACTGATTACTCTGAGGCAATGGAAATCTTATTATTTAGAGCAGAGTTAAGTACCTTCCATCTCCGGTTCAGGAGCTGAAAGTTTTCACTCGAGAATTTTCTTTCTCTGTCCTTAGAGACATAAACTGGAGCGAAAGGCAGAAAACCGACGGGTTGCTAATGCCTGCAGCTAGGAGCTGGAACTCCGTGTCCTGCAGTTGGATTTCTGCTCTTACTTGGGCAGGAACAGAGGCCGTTTGCTGATGTTTCAGCTGATTTGGGCCACGGTTTCCTTGTACAAGGCGGGATGGTGACCACTGCTTCTGTTACAGTCCTGTGGGGACGTGTGTGCTCCACAGACTCATTATTCAGGCACGGGAGACAATAGTAGCAGCTGATGGTATAAGGCCCAGGGATTTTGTCATCTATAATTGCAAAGAATCTGTGGCCCGTGTGCAACAGGTGCTGGTGGATCAGTATTTCTGATGGCCTGCCAGATTTCAACTGATGGGCTGAGATCGTGTAAGAAATATAAGAAGTTCACAGAACTGGATATTTGAAACACTGCTTTTTTTGTTGTTGCATTTGAACCTGGTGTCTTTTTTTACGCAAAAATATTATAGTATAATATAATTTAAACTTTGATGCTAACTGAAAAGAAGATTCACTCATCGTATTTGTGGATGATATCTTTGGTTTGATGTGCATGTTGAAGGCTTGGGTAAAGATAAACAGGCGTGTTTGCCGAGCTGCATAAGATTAAACAGTTCATTACCTGTTGGAATTATCAGCTGCAAGACACCTTGCATAATTTGGACTACAACCTTTATATGCTTTTGGCTGGATTATACCTCTTATCTAGTGAGGTGCATTGAAATATAATTAACAATGTGAGCTGGAAATGACAGGCTGAAACTGTGTGTATCTTCGTGCAGATAAACAATCCTATATCTGGATCAGAAGTCATAGAAACATTTTATCTACTAATTTTTTCCCACTTCCTGTGTTCTAAAACATTGTACAGAGAGAAATAATCTGTTCTCTGTGCCAGAGAAGAGCAAATAGGCACCAGTCTCCTTGTAGGGTTGACTTTAAGAACCTTCAGAAAACGTTAAATCCTGCAGAAAACAGCAGTTATTTTAGATTTTTCATTATCTTCAGTTTGAATGTTTGGTTGGAGAGAGAATTTTGAAAATAAATGGAGGCAGGAATTCTGATCCATTGATACCCGTAAGAGTTTTGCCTCCAGTTTCAGCAGAGTTCAGGGTTTCACCTCTGTCATTCTCCCCACTGAAGCTGCAGCATCTCTTTCTGAGCTGAGCTGCTTGGATGCAGTCATCTTACTTTGATGATGACCACATAAGAAAGAGCAGAAGTTGGTCAGAAATTCTTTTAACTAGGAAATCCTTCAGCTTTATGACAACATGATAAATTTTGAAGTTGGTAGTCCTTGTCTACTAAAGTAGAATCAGGTGTTTTATTTTGAATGTTTAAGATAAAAGCTAATGGCTGTTGATTTTAGTTCAGTGAACTTAACAGCCCTTTGACTTTTATGGTTAAATTATTATTTTAGGAAATTGTTTCTCTGTAGTTAGAAGAGAAATATTTTTTTGCAAGTCAGACATTTGCAATGTGGAATTTCCAACAGAATCACCTATAGCATTTGTTCTTGTTACTGCAGTAAAAAATGACCCAAATGAAATGTATTGCTCTTGCATTTTCTGGTTTCCAGTGTTAATCTTCTGGGTATATATATATGTATGTATACATACATATATATATATATATTCTTGATCTAGTTCTTAATCTCTTTAAATGTTCCTTGATCTAGAGATCAAAATAAAAATTTTCCTGTGCCAACAGAAAAATGTTAGAAGTGTGAAGTTTATTCACTTCTATTCAGTACCTATGAAAAAAACTGTGTGAGTACTGGTATAACATATCATTGTTCATTAGCCCAGGAAGTGGTCAGCCACATCCTTAGGTGGAAGGATGTAATTCCAGTGGGAGAGATGCCCTCCAAATAAGCTGTAGACACTGGCTGAAGCATCAAAAAATGGTGTTGTCCTTTTCAGTACCTTAGATTGCAGTGCAAAACCATAGATCTGGATATTTGTTAGATTAGCTCTTTTTTTCTCTGTATCCTTTCTGCTTATGTGATAAGAAATGACAATCTGGGGAAAACCTGAAAATAACAAAATTCTAGACAGGGACACAACAATTTCTGCAGCTTTGTAGTGCTGAACTGAATTTTTGACAGTTTTTGGCAAGTACTTGGCTTAGTCTTTTGCCAGCCCAAAAAAGCATGGATGGAGTGTCAGTATTGTAGTCCAAGGATGCTTCAAGAACAAATTGGCCAATACTCAAGAAGATTTTGCCTGCAACCTGTCTGTGGTATGGATTATAGACCAGAGGAAAATTATGAATAAAGCCCATGTGTCCTAACAGTTTTTGCCAGTGAGGCTGGTTAAAACCAGTTGTAGGTATGAGCTATCTTTGTTCAGTTTACAGATCAGAAGTCTGAGATCCTTTGGTTATAGCCTGCAACTACCTGCTCAGAGACCAGAACTTGATAGTGGAAACTTATTATAGTGATAGACAAAAGCAGAAGTGATCATTTCTAATGTCTAGTAATTGAAGCTGACAACCTTAGATTTAAAAATAGAAAAAAAAAAACAAAACCAAAAGCCTTTTAACTGACAGAACAATTGTCTTTAGCCAGAGTTCAGCAAAGATTTTATTGTAAATGCCCAGTAACTATTTGGGGTTTTTTGAATGTAATTGCAGCTGGAATTAGTTCAGAAGATCTGACTGTGTTTTGCAGGTGAACAGGATCATCAAAAGCAATAATTTCTGTTAGACTTGTGTTCTGGAACTGTTGTTTTGTAAATAGAATGAAAACTAGAGAAGCTATTCTGGTTTTGGTATTTTTAGATGAATAAACCCAAATGCAAAATGGCAACATTTTCTGTTAGTCTTAAAATTAATTGGGCTGTGTAGTAATGCCTGATTCTCTTCCTTCCCACTTATTTTATATAGTTTTTTATTTACTAGCTCACAATACTTTTCAATCTCTGCATGGTTTATTTTCGTCTCCATCTTACGCTATGTGAAATCGCTTTCTTACAATTCAATAATTCATTGAAGTCCTGCTTGTCTGAGCCCCTAAACATGTGGAGCACAATTTCACACCTTTTCCAGGACAGTGTGGAGTTCGCCAAGACCACACTCTACCTCATTTATTTATTCTTAAAAGAAGATGCCACACAGGAGCCTTCTCTGACTCAGTTCCTCAAAGGCCCAGTATGTAGGTGTTCCCTCATTCTTATGCTGCTTGCATTTTGCCTCTTGTGGTGACCCCTGCTGAGGTTACTTATGTGGCATATGAATGGATTGATTGGGAAAATGGAGACCACAGGAAAACACAGAACTCTAAAAGCATAGAGCATTTTACAAGCTGTCTGCCTGACCTTGAAAACCAATATTCACTGGTCTAAGAGGAAGACATATTCACAATTTTGCAGGATAAAGTACCAGGGCAGCAGGATCTTTTCCTACGTTAGAATACTTTGTCACAGGGCTAAAATGCTGAACTGCAGCTTAGAACCATCAGGGTATGCATTTATTAGTTTAGTTCTGCTTCTGTAGCATTCCTTGTAGTGTACCAGGCATCCTCTTACGCCTTTCAAAGGAATATAAAGAAGTAAGAAAACCTCTGTCTTCTACAATTCTCTGTGGTTTTGGGAGTAGTTTTAAAAGTTCTGAATGGCCATCATCTTTGTCATTCTCTATGTTTATCTCTATGTTTATTCTATACCCTCTTTCTACCATTAGGCATTCTGCAAAGCTTGTATTTTAATAGTTCTCCATCTCTGATAAATGCCAGGTGTCTCTGCAGTAAAAAAAAAAAAAGAAAAAAGTTTTAACCTCTAAATTCTGAGCATTAATTTGTTTACAACATTACATTTTCTTTCCCCTCTTTTCACTCATTATATGTTCACTTTCATTGTAAGCCTTCAACTTTCTTAAGTCCCATTGATATGTTTTCCTTTATTTCTCTTCTCTTTCCTCCTCTCTGTTCAAACCTTTTAAATTTTTTTTGTATTTTTATTTGTGTCTGTGTATGTGTAAAATAATTTAGTTTATTATGCTGTTCTCTTATTTCTGACAGTTTTTCTAATGCAAAAGGTTCCTGAAGTAACTTGCATGGCCCCACTTCACTGTTAATTCAATTTTCTGTTCTGTAAGTTATTTATATTACCTTTGTTTTTTCCCAGTTTAACTGAGCCTTCCAAATTCGATGCTTAATGTTACTTCTTTTTAAGAAATATGGACCCTCTTCCTTGTTTCCACCCACGTATAGCAAACCTGAGTTATGAATTTCTCTTTCCACTTGCATGATTTGTGACTTGGTAGTTAGGTGGTTACTCTAAAAATTTCCAATGCTTGCTGACAAGTAGGTTTTTTTCCAGTCTGCATGTTTAGTGCAAGAGAATAACCCAAATGGGCAGCCATTTATGCTTCTTTGTTCTGTGTATATACCTTCTCGATGTCCCAAGACATTTGTTTAGGCTGTATTTTGTATTTGGGCGATGTAAACAGAGGGTGTTTCACTTCACAGTCCCAGAGGCAATGTATCTGAAATTCTCCAGCAGGAGACCCATCTCTGTGTAGTGCTCTACAGTGCCAGGTCCTTTTCCTGTCCCAGAACATGCAGATGCTGTGAGAAGTGCCTTCAGTCAAAATCCTGCTCCCCTTGCTATGAGGTGTTCTGCTCTCATTAAATAGTAATGAGGCTAGAAAAAACACTCTGGTGGACCTGCACTGTGGGACAGTTTCCTTATCACAAACCCAATTATTTTTCTTACCCTGCCTACTAAACCTGCTCAATGTGGTGCTTAAAGGGTTTGTGGTGGGGTAGTCCTGGTTTTGTTGGGCCATCACACATTGCAAATTTGTGTTTCCTTCAGCAGTGTTTTCCAGGTTCCCATCTGTTCTTTCAGTTCCCTGTTAGGAAAAAGGTCCATGTTGAGCTGTGATGAAGTACTAAGCTCTGAAGGCAGAGTTTGATGATCCCACAGAGGAGTATTTTTCCTGTATTAAGCAGCAGAGAGCCCAAGATGACTTGGCATTGGAATTATTATCTCTGTCTGTCTTTGTTTCTTCCATGGCTGTTTCCCTGCTGAACAGTAGGACTGGTGATAAACTGGTGATACCTGAGATGTGTCTAGAAATTACATAAGCTAAAAAGTTTAAAAAGGCAAAAAAGATGGATTTCTGGAAGTAGCCTACCTGAAATGATTGTTTGATGAAGAATTCTCCTTTTCTCCTACAGTACAAAGGGTATACTTCAGTGAATAGCTTGAGACTGAGTACTGTGAGCCTTCAAAGTTATAAAATAGGTAAAAGGCATCGTAATAGAAAAGTTGCTGCCCAAGAGTCACTCTGTAATAAGAGGTTAGGTAGGAAAAGTTACCTGACTGTCTTGCAGTCAAAGGTCACTAGCACAGGAAAAACTCATTTAGCTTTTGTTCCTCATTCCTACTGTAGGTGATTGCTTTCTTGACACGTTATTTTTGTTATTTTGGCACACTACGTGTGAGTGACAGCAGGATCTTTAACTCTTCCCAGCTTTGGCAGTCATCCTCTTGCCTCTGTGAAATGACAGTCTCGCTGTAGGTTTTGATAAGACATTCTTTAAAAGAGAACTTTATCTGCCATAATTTATTTTATTAGACAGAAATATGTTCCTGCTGCCCTCTTTGTTTAGAGTTATTGCTTCAACAATCACAGGCAAATCTTTTTTGTGATTTACTGTAAACAGTGATAACAGCAGAGTAGGAATGTGGGCTGTAAATTGATTGGAAAATGGGAGCAATTTGCTAGGGTGAGAAAGTAAGATTAAGTTAAAC
The DNA here is from genome assembly GCA_013396995.1 of Dicaeum eximium. NCBI lineage: Eukaryota > Metazoa > Chordata > Aves > Passeriformes > Dicaeidae > Dicaeum > Dicaeum eximium. Next base: position 2,748,574 of record VWZP01008818.1, on the reverse strand, counting down.
TGTTGAAACATTCACTAAAGTCTTGTACCATCAGCACCAAGAGCTTAACTAAGTGCTATGAGAAGCCTTATGCCAGGTCATTCTTTGCCACTTAGTTTGTGCTGGCATTATTGGAGAACGCCCTGCCTGGCAGGGTGTGGCACTGGCTCAGCCCACTTGTGACTGGTGGTAAATCAGTTGCAACGAAGAAAAAAGGCAAGGGCCTGTTCCTCCCTTGTCCTGAGGGAGCAGCTGTGATTCAGATACTGCAAATAGTTTATTTTTAGTTCATCTAATGAGCTAGAGAATTAGGAGAGAGGGTGAAAAAAACCCCAAACTTCAGTGGAGGAATTTAGGTGGTGGCATGAGGGAGGCATAAAACCGAAGAATGTATTTGAAGAAAAGGTGTTGAAGATTGAAAGAAGCTTTTGGTTTGGTAATGTATGAAATATTTCCTTCAGCCAAAAGCAAATCTTAGGTCTCCTTCCCTTGCAAACCTCTGGAATCAGGTGAATTAAATTTCCTCTTCCCGTGCCTCTCCCCTTAAAGAACAAATGGGAGATCAGTGGCCCAGCACTATGTCAGTGTGAAATATCAGGATTCACTTTCTTCTGTGTCTAGGATTTGAAACCACCTCTCCAGCACCTCTGACCCACTGAAGGGGGGTGATGGGTCTCCAGTAGTCAAACGTGCTCTTGAGGAGACACCATGCTATTACCTCTGTGTCCTGACTATTATAGTGGAGCATTCTCCTTTTAGGGATTGTAAAACTCATCATGTTTTATCCTGCATTGCCTTTCCTAGTGAAAACTGTCTCTGGAGTCATGGAAGTTATAATTATGCAATTTGTATGATTTATTGCTTGCACTCAACAGCCACTCTGCACTGCTGTTTTCATTATTTCTGAATTGGATCAATTTAAAAGTTTGATGTTTTTACAAATATCACATCAATATAATTACAGGTATTGTAACATTATTGGCCAGTCTTGGGAAAGAATTAATTTCAAGAGAAAGTACATTCTAGAATGATTTAATTTAGAGAAAAGCCTCATGTTTGCTGTGTTTGTTTGGTGTGTGGGTTGTGTCACTATTTTCATGCACAAGAGAGGTGCCTTACAGCAGGGTTTGCACTGTGAGAGGCAAGCTCTGTACACATCAGGGCAGCAAATATCAGATTCTATTAAAAAAAAAAAGAAGCTATTTTAATATCATCTATTCTCCACACGGTACCATTTGTACTGCCTCGGAATGTTCCTTTTGACCTTGGTGAAAGGCTGTAATTAATCAGCAATTAAAGTGGTGGTGGCCTTAGGGAGCCGAGGGCCGCCTCTGCCGGGCCGGCAGCGCGAGGGGGCGGCATTGCCGCGGGAGAGGCGCGCCCGCCGCCGGGATGCGGGAGCCAGGGATGCGGGAGAGAGGGATGCAGGAGAGAGGGAACCCCTCTTCCCCGACACCTCCGCAGCTGCAGCCCGCCCGGTCCACCCCGCAGCTGCCTTCGCATCACCGGCCTCGCGTCCTGCGGGAAAATGCACTCTTGGAATAAGATAAACCGACACGGTTGCAGTATTTCTTGGTAGCCAGGTGTCCTCTTAGAAGTTGGTTTAAGGCTGATATTGAGGGGTTTGAATTGCACTTTGTTCTGGCTGGGTTCTTCTTGAATGCGCACCTTGCTGTAATGTTCCAGATGGCTGTCGTCTTAACAATAGATAAGAATTAAGGATGGTAATAGGGGATATTTTATTTAAATCCACATCTTTAGCTTTCATTACTTATTCACTTTCTATTATACCCCGGTGCTGTATTCAAAACACTTGAGGATTTAACAAGGGGGAAAATAACCATTTAAATTAGGATATTACGTTGACACCTTTACTGATGGTAATTTTTTCAAGCAGTAGGGAAGAGCTGGAGCTGTTTCACGTGGTGAAGGAGGAGAAGGAAGCTTCACAAACACAAAATTTAGTTTAAGTTGAATTTACAGGTTAAGAGTTCATTCTGAAAGAAAACCAACTTATATCATGGGGTGGGGAAGTGTTGCAAACAAGCAGACTGTTCAGTAAGTAGAACTGGTGAGAAGACTTTTTAAAGACATTTTGCTAAGTCTTTAAATTTGTTAGGGCATCCCAGAATATTTTGCTGAGACTTCTGACTAAAACTTCCTCAAGCAAAGGATGCAAAACAGGTAATGAATACAGCGTTTTGGGAAACTGGGTATCCACGTGGAAGTCCATGCATGCCTTGATTCAGAGTGATATTGGATATTGGTTTCCCTCAGAATGAAGTGGTAGAGAAGTAGAGAGGTCACACTGAGCCTCTAGCACTCCTTGCACTAGTACTAGATTTCCTGCAATGGCTGAATTCAGTGTCTCACTTGTAAAAGGGCACTTTGAGAGGACTAATGTTTCTTCAGATAGTGACCAGACAAGTCTGGGTACTGTGTGTCTTAAGTTGAAAATATTAGAATGCTGCTTTGACACTGAATTATTATCCTTGATCACTGCTGGTGGTGCTGCAACGTGTAATGAAGCCAAATCTCGAAATGCCTGCAGAGTAATGAGAGATTGAGCTGCATAAAATACTTTTTAATAGAGAACACATTTCATTAAATGTCAGTACAGTGGGAATAAAAGTGGGTGCATTGGCCCTGCTGTATATTTGTTTTGCTGAAGTCACTGTGTGCATGGAATTAGTCTTCTGTCATGATAATTTTTACTGACAGAGGTGGAAGTACCATTTTCCTTTGTTGCTTGTGGGATTTGAGCTAAGAGCCTTTATTTGGTTCGTAAAGACTGTGCTTATTTTCAGAATGACAGTCAAATGCTTCAGGTAATCACTAATGAAAGGCAGGTCCTTCTGTGTCTTGATTCCCATATTCAGGATGGATTTGCTTATGTCAGATTTCTGAGTTATTGGTAGTCTAGATAAAATGGATGGTGGTTACTCTCCTTTCCTACAGCTCAGCCTGCAGAGGTATTTTATACATTGATGGGAATTGCATGTGACAATTAGCACTGCATTCTAAGCGTGGCACTTGAATCGCCTCTTAGGCTTGTTCCATGAAAGCCAGGATTTAGCTTCACTGGAATAGTGAAATGGAATTGTGAGGATGCTGTAATGTGTACGTACACTGACTTTAGAGAGTCATGTATACCATTTTCATAATTCATTAAGGTGATGTATGTTGTTAATGATTTTAATAGCCCCTCAAGTGTCTGTCTCTTGACTACTTACCTTAATACAAATTTTTTATTTTAGCATCTTATTATAAATGCAATTTCAGTTTTCATTAATGTTATTGCTCACCTGTATCTGATACTATATCAACATACCATGCTGATATAGTGTCAGACTTACAGTGTTAGTAAGAGTTAATGTATTATTCACCAGTTTGAACTAGAACTCAGTGGCAGTGTGCTAGGATGAAAAGAAAATCTGGATCTGTAGAAACAGGGAACCTAAGAATATCACTAATTTGCCAAACACAAAAAATGTCTTGAATAAAACCTTCCTTTTCAATGCAGTTACTTTCTTGTAGAAAATACAAACAGCCGATGGCTGCTGGTAAATCCAGTGTAGTGTGATCTTAGCAAGGTAGTGCATATATAGGAGGAAACAGTCCATAACAAAAATCCAGATTCTTTTTACCTAGCGTGCACTACCTGCATCTCCTGGAGCTCAGCAAAGTTTCAGGATATGCATGTGTAGATGAAAGTTTTATCAGATTGATCGAAACATTTATATAACGCCTCTGATCAATGGAGTGAAGACAATGTGAAATATGTTTTAGGGGGAGATATTATCTGTAAAAATCAATACAAATGTTACGGGTGAATTATTGTTTTAGAATATGATTTGTTATCTTGGGGTATATAGCCATTTTCCTTTCAGTGCTAGTGTTGAGCCATTTTTTTTCATTATGAACCAAACTGAAATGCTCTTTTTACTTTTTTTTTATATTTTTATGAGTTCACTTTACTAGTTCTACTGTATGGAAGTTGGGAAAACCTGCTGTTGGACTTGCAGTTGGATTACATTGCTCTCTGGACTTCTCTCTTGTTTTTCTTTGGAGAACACCTGGTATAAGTTTAATAGTGGACAATTTTAATAAACACATGTTTCTGAAACTGTTTTATGCACAATTAAAGTGACAACTAGGGAAAGAATGAGAATAATTCACAAAAGTCAGGTCATCATCATCCAGCTTATTGTGTAAGAGAATTTTAAAATGAAGGGCAGGATCTAGACCCTGTGTGCTCTGGATCCCAAAGCCTTGCAGTCAGCAGTTTCTCTTCGTGTGGGTTTGTGTGACATGTCATGAGTTAAGTCCTTAATGAAAGAATTTCTCATAAAGCATTTTTCCTGTTGAGTTTTGAGCACAGCTCTGTTTTGCTCAGTACAGTTTATCTGGTTTATGTATGCTCAGACACATTTTGTCTTCCATCTAGAAAAGTTCCTTAGGTGGGAAGACATTAATTTACGCGCTTTTCCTTAAAAAGCTGATCCAAGTGTGCTCGTTTGTGCATGCAGGCACACAGTTAATCTAGCGTGTCCAAAAGGCCTACCCTGCTTTGCCTCAGTGTCTCCAGATTACACCAAGACTGGACAAGGGTAGGAGTGTGAAGCCAAATTTGTGTTACTATGGGTGGAAGCTTATATCATTGTGGAATCGCCACAGAATACATCCACATGCCTGCCTGTGTACATGTAAGTAGTTTTGTCTGTTCAGAGCGCAATTAGTAATGCAGCACTACCATGCAAAACTGTTTGGGGTCAGGTTTTTTTTCAGAACCTAATTTTACAGTTTTGACTGTTTCCACTTTGGCTTTCCCTAGGATAACAGGTGCTTCAGCATGGGCTTCTGGAGGTCTGCCTATGGACCTCTGACATACAGCAAGGTTTCTACCAGAGTCAGAGAAACCAGGATTTCTGCTTTTGTATTTCAGTATTGAGGGTTGTGCTGTGAGCACAATTGAAACAATTTGTGAAAATCAGCTCAGGAAGAAGAAATCAGCCCTCAGTTGCAGTATGACTCCCTAAAACACTTAGCCATGTATTTGTATGGAGGTTATGGGAGCTTCTAGAGTCAGGGTAAATGAGGGGTAAGAATGGGATGGAAATGTTAGAGGGTGGTACAAAAAGAGGTTGGTAGTCTTATGAAAACCCTTGGTAAGGAGGCTACTGTGTTAGAGTTCCCATTTTCAACTGGGATGGTGATTCCTCAGCACATGGTGCAAAGCAAAGTTAACATGGAAGCTGATGTGAAGACAGCACTCTTTCATAGTCTGTCCAAGGGGATAGTTTTGTGTAAAGTTTTATGAAGGTAATTCCCACTGAAATGTCAAGTAAGCTTTCATAACAAAGATGGTGTGATAGCTCAGAACTTGGAAGGGCTAAATTGCGAGCAGAGCATCTCAGGGTTGTCAAAGCAGGAGTGTTAGTGGGGGTGTGGTAGGCACTCTGTGAGGCTTGGTGGAGTTTCCCTTTGTCTATGAATTTTCTTCTAGTTTTTATGAGAGCATGTACATACTGACAGCAGAAGAGATCTTTTTTCCGTGCTGCTGGTCACCACATCCTTCTGCAGAGTTCATGTAGGATGCAGCTCTTGCATGTTGGTTTTCAGCCAGTTCTGGTGTGGCGGGCATGGGGCTGTCCTTTGAGCTCCAAACCAGAGAGCCCTGAACAATGTTCAATTTCTTTGTTTAATTCTAAAAAGTCATGAATTGAAAGCAGGAGAATAATATTGCCCTTCTTAGGAATAGCTTTCCAGTTGTATTTTGACTCTGGTATGTAAGACCTTCCACCGTTGCTGTGACTTCTCTTTTCCTTCACCCATCTTCCCTCTCTGCGTATTTCTTGTCCCTTCTTTCCCTTGATAATGAACTTATTCAGACATTGGTGCTCCTCTTTGGATTTTTATTTTTCTAAAGAAAGCAACAAAAAAAAATTATGGGACATTAAAAGGATAGGTTTTCCAGTGTAATCCAAATTTTGGATTTGTTTGAGATTTGTTGAGCTACGCCCTTACTTGTCGCTGTAGTAGCAGTATGGTGGAAGTGGTGTGGATAAATACAAAATCACTTGAGATGATAAAAAGTCTCCTTCTTTATTTAGAGCTTGTTTCTCACCACTCTTACAAAATCTGTCATTGTGTTTGGTTTTGCTCCTAAGTTTTAGGAGTTGCAAAAAACGTATCTGCCTACAAGTGCGACTTGACAGCTGAGGGGGTGAAGGTGGAAGCAGCCTAACTTGGGGTACAGATGTGTGTCTTGAGAGTCTCTCTTCACTTAGCTTTTCCAGTGGAGTAAGTTATCCTAAGTGCTCAAGTCCTATTGACTTTGACTGGAATTTAGGCTGTTTAATGACATAATAACTATATCTTTCTGGACAGTATTTAAAAATATTGGATGATTGATTAATTGTTTAATGAAAAGTGAGTAAAATAGCATTTTTATATGTATTTTAATGTATTGATATGTATTTTAAATGTACCACTCATACTACATGAAAATTTGTCAGGAAAAATAAATTTCTATGAACAGAAAAAGCATTTATCCTAAGTTACATATCTAAACCTGGGAGTCATTTGATTTGATTATTAAAGATTGGAAAACTGAGCCAGAGAAATTAGTTTTCTGAATATGTATTTTCAATTCCTCTAGCTAATTTATCCTTGGAAAGAGAAGCTAGATTGCAACTGTTTCTGAAACCAGCAACTCTGTAAATGCACACACCATTTGAAGGCTGTGGCAAATGAGGTGGGAGTGTTCATCTCCCTCACTGTACTACTTAATGTAAACTACTTTCCTGAACATCCATTTTGTGTACAGGGAGCAGTACACAACAGATGCTGCATACGCTTAACTGAGAGCATTTGTAAAACAAAAAGTCTCTGTAAAACCTGTCTCATCCTTGGGTATCAGTATTTCATTTTCTGCTGGCATTACTTCTTAGAAGAAAGTTCATCTAAGATCAGCACAGGCAGCAGCTCTGCATAAAAGCTGGTGGAGGTAAAGTTGTTAGGGGTACATGATTGAAGCCGGAGTTTATAACCACGAGTCTGTAATATCTTAGTATGTGTGAGAAATATCAGATATTAAAAGGAGTTTGTCAGAGGAGTGTCCAGGTGTGCCATGCAGGCTGCCAGCAATAACTTGCTCCCACTGATCTTATAAATAATCTGTGGCTTGTTATGTTTTAATTCAGAACACCTTAAAGGGCAGCATGTCATTATATAACCATGTATGTCCCTGTGTGCTCTTTCAAAAGTTGACTTTGGCAGATATTAAAATGGTGAGCAGACTTGTTGGCTCCTCACATGGGCTTCTACAAGAGTTTTGGATGAGCCAAAATAATGTCAATAAATAGTATGAGCTGTGGATGAAACATTTGCATGGAAACAGAGAAGTAGACTGATATGGGTTCTTTTAAATACACCCCTAGTGATGAATTGTTATTTGAGAAGTGATGCCTGACTATCCTTTTAAAGATGGTATCACACATACAAATTGTGTATGTCTTTAAAATGTTCCTCATTTTAGTCTAAACTTTAGACTAAATTTTAGTCTCAGTATTTACTTTGTTTCATTTCTCAGTAATTTGTGTCCTCTTTGTCAGTTCTTCCTGCCATTTTCTGTACTTGTTCAAATTATCTATTTTTTTAAGTGTTCTGAGGCATTTCTATGTTCTATCTTCATATTTCTAAGTTCTTTTTCCTGATAAAATAGGAGTTATACTGCTGGAATGTACATGAAGACTCCTGCTAATAATGTGAGGGTTCATCCCTTGAAAATAATACTACACAGAGTGTGCTAGCTCTGACTTCTTCCCTCCCTTGGAAGTGGCTATTATTTGTTGATTGCTGTCAACACACTCGACACTGTGTGATAAAAAGGAAGAGGAGGATGGGATTTCTGCCCCAAAGGGTTTGCAGTCTGTTAGATGCACAAAACAGATTAGATAATGCTAAATATGGCACCAGTCAGATGCACAGATTAGTCTGAAAATGCCACAGATCTTTTTAAAATAACTTCCTCCTTTGATGGATGTAGTCTGTGTTTTAATGAAAGTATAAAAATACTCTTGTCTTCCCTGAAGACTTTACAAAAAGCTACATCTGAATAACTGACAGGTAGGATCTATCATGCCAAGCTTAAGCTTATTGCTAAGCCAACATATCTGATAAAGATGGTTTGCCTACTGGCAAAGAATTAATTGGATTTCATACTTGGAGTCCTTTCTTTTGCACCATCATTATTATCATGGATTTACAGGAGGTAGAGATATAAAAGACCTATTAAGTCATCCAAGCAATAGGCTTCTCAAAGCCTGCCTTCTATTAGCCTTCCTTTTTTTCTTGAGAATCAGACACTTCCTAATTTCATCTTTTTATTCCTAATTGTATCTGTTTTTTCCATCCGTGGTAATTCATTTTCCTTATTGCCATGCATATCCTTCATATCCTTCCTTCAAATATTTACAGGTTGTAATTGTGTCCCCCAGAAAGCTGTTCCCTAGTCAACCTTTATGCAGTTAACTTTTAATGTCTTGATATAATAACACTCTTCAATCTTCACTTATCATTTTTGTTGCTTCTCTAATAACTCTGTCTAATGTGTTATCTTTCTGGTAATGAGGTGTCCGGAGCTGAGTGTAATATTCTGTACGTGCTCCTGCAAGAGTTCTGCCGTGGGGGACTTCCAGCTCTCTACTGCAGGAAGTCACAGAACTGTTTAGGTTAGAAAAGATTTTAGGATTCAGCCACTGGCTTAGCACTGGTAAGTCCACCACTGAACCATGTACATCTGCAAATGTGGACAAAACCCCTTGGGCTTTATTGCACTGTCATGTAGCAAACAGGAGACTGATTGATTCAGATGGCAATGGCTTTGTATCATTCCAGGTGATAAAGAAATATTATGTGTCTCTTTCCATGCAAGTGTGAATGGGAATTTCTAGATTTTTATCTCTGCAGGAGTGAGCTATATTCATCAGAAAGATTTGTTTCTTTTATCCCCTTTTTATATCTCAGGCAATTAAAGGCAGAACAGACAAGTGAGGTTAAAATAACACGGAGGCAATTGGCAGTGCCCTGCTGCTGATCTCTCCTTTGAACATCTGCTGGCACCCTCAGGGGAATATCGTTGGGATAGGAGTGATTTCTGCTGACTCATTATGGTTTATTAACACCAAATTGAATATATTGGCAGTGTAGGTGTCCCTGGGGAGCAGCTAGAAGCTGTGGCACTCTGTAGATGTGCTTTATTTGCCTGTGATTCAAAAATAAATCCTCACACTGGGAAAGGTAGGGGGCCGGAATCAGGATGTGGATGATAAAGGAAGAGTGCTTCTGCAGTAAACCCTCATTATTTCAAGGTGCATTGAGGGAATTTCAGCTGTGATTCATATCCTCTGTGTAGCAGAAGATACAAGACCGAAGGGTGACGGGGCAGGGAGAAGAAGCCAGGGAGGTGCAGCCTGTCCTGGTGGTGTGCTCAGGGCCAATGCCCCATGGAGCACAGCACCACATCCATCTGCAGATCCCAGGGTCTGCATACAGACCCCCAGCAAATACATGGTTGGTATGGGTTTAGAACTAAATGGTCTGAAACTGGGCTTGATATTATTATGAAACAGGAAAGAACTAAGCTTGCTGTGATTTGTTAAATAAATTTTTCATCTTTAGCTGCTTGTGTACAGAATGAAGCTATGTGCAGTTAAATTTTTAACAGGAAATTGCAGCTACTGATCTGAAGGGATTCCAGTTGCTTGGACTCCAAGCACCTGGCTTGGAGTCAAATCCCAGTTTGAAACTGAGGTTTTGACATCACAGTGTCATTCTTCTCTCTGCTGCAGGAGCTGCAAGGTCATTTTCTGTTTCAGCTTCTGATTCAGTTTAGTGACTGGTTTATTGAGAACTGAAGAACTGAGTTAAAATACTGAGAGAAACCTGTTTCACCTCTTCCAATCTGCAAATAAAAGCTGTGTTTCAACATATACATCTGTCAGGGTTATAATCTTGGAGTAATTTGGGACCTAGAACTGATTGTGTCCACTTTCTTATTTGAGGCAATGTTTCCCTTTGATCAATTTAAAATACAAATTTGGATAAACTTAACTTCCTTCGTATGTACACAAGTAATGAAAAAATAATGTAGTTAGTGAATTTGATACCATTTTTAAGTGTTCTTTGTGTACCTTTTAAGAAGATCCCACTGTCATCCAAGCTGAGCTTTGTGTAAATATATTAACATCACAATGGAAACACAGCTTACTATTTTTAAATAAAACAAACGTGAAGGTAATACAAAGGTACAACTCTGGTAGGTTATAACTGTTTAAATAGCATTTCTGTGTTGTACTCTTAGAACATATAGTATATATTCTGACATACTGCGTGATTTGTTTGCTGTGCAAAGAGAGCCACAGCTTTTGAAGATTAGCTAAGAAGTAGAAATGTGGATTAAGACTGGTTTAAACTCAGGCTGTGTTTAAAATACAGTACTGTTCCAGAGAACAAAATGGCAACTTTGCTTGCTCCCCACTTTTATATCTTTGGCTCTTGCATTCCTGTGCAAGGCTTGTGGTTATTTCAGGATAAATTTTTCTTCTGTACCATTCACTTCAGCAAATCAGTGTTGGTGGAGAGTATCTGCATGTTCCCTGAAGTGGCAAGCTCTGGCTCTTGCTAGCACTGCTTTGGGAAATTTGTTCCCAGTGCCCAGGTTAGTATCCCAGTGTATGGGATTGTTTTCTTCAGTGTTTATTCCTCTCCCTCAAGTACCTAGTTGGAGACAGACCCTGGTTTTGTGCAGGAGGCATGGTGTCATGCTTCCATTGTTTCATTTTACCGTAATTTAGAGCAAGCCTGATATCCTGATCATATGAAAGGGAATTAAGCCTCCCAGATGTACCTAGTTCTCCTTTTTCTTGTAGGTGATCACCAATGGGTAGGCATGTATTGTTCCCAACCTTCTGGCATGCTGAGGACAACAGAGGGCAAACTCACTTGCCTCATTACAGTCTAATTTTTTAATTTGCTCCTTAATTTTTCAGTCAGCCTTACATATACAGAATATGAAAGCAGTGTGTTGAATTAACAGATGCAAACATCAGTCTTGAACTGCAAAGCACCTTGTGGACTTTATTCAGTGTATTTAGTAGGGGATGCACTGATACATGCTAAGGGAAAAGGAATCTGAATTAAATTAACTGAAGAAGAATGAATACTTTGCAAGCAGACTGGCATTATTCTTCCAAGTTTCTGAAGGGCTTTTTAAAGCACAAGTTAATTAGTGTTCCAGCCCCTCTGAGATAAAGCTCCTTTTACACAGGGTTGAGGCCAGGAGAGACTGTTATGTTATTTAGTCTGATTTTGCCCTTTGTGTGTGCCAGGCAAATGCTTTCTTAATGTCTCTGACAGACAGCCTCATGTGACTTTTCCTGACGGTCTTTAGTAAGTTATTGAGGTCATGAACTGAAAAAACTGGGTGCTGCAAGGCAGGTATCTGGCTCACAGGTGCTAAACCTTGCTGTGCATGGTACAACCCATTCCCACAGGGCTTTGTGGGAATTAGTGCCTTGGATGGGATCTGCAGCCACTGATTAGAGCTAGACAGCAGAAAGGCTAAGGAGAGAGAGGAGTTTCTACAGAGCTTATGTATTTTGCCTTGAGTTTCAGGGAAATGCTCCTTTCCATTTGAGTTCATAGACTTTTGCCCTCTCCTGAAGACAGGATAAGTATAGGGAGTGTTTAATTTATTTTATCACCTGGAGGAATAGAAATGGACAAATTTCTCTTTGTTGGAGAATATCCAGACTGCCAGGGAAAGAAGGAGAGGTTAGGTTTACTGCCAGTCCTCTTTGTCTCTAACCAAGAGGATACATAATAGTATTTCCTGGTGATCTCATCCTCCTCCCTAATGAGCAATGGAATACTTTAACTACACTGATACCTGAGACAGATGTTGAGCATTGTGTTCTTGCCAAAGAAGGGATATTAAACTCATGAGGCTTTAGCTGGTGGTAGAACTTGAAGATTAGTGAACTCAGAGGCATATTCAGTGGTTGAGACAACCAACAAATTACCAGAATAATTACAGCATCACTTTTTTGGATAATGGGAACTGATACTTCAGAAACTTTCCAAGTTGGGAAGTTTGTTAGCATTTTATTAGAAATCAGCATCTAATAGTTCTTTTACCTTTTTGCTTTATTATTGTACCATTCTAATTGTCACATGTTGGGAAGTTTGTTAGCATTTTATTAGAAATCAGCATCTAATAGTTCTTTTACCTTTTTGCTTTATTATTGTACCATTCTAATTGTCATAATGATTTTGTAGTGTTCCAGAAGAGGCAAAGTGTTCAATTCTTTTATTTTTGAGGACTGAAATAAGATTTGTGGCAAACTGGATCCTATGATTCTATTGAAGTTTACAGATCCCTACTGCTTATTCCCTTGGTGAATTCCAGTCTGTGATAGTGAAGAGTGGTGTGGTAGACACAGCAATACCATTATAAGTGAAGAATGGTGACTTCAGAAAGCAAATGACCAATTGAAGTCAGATACTTCTGTAAGAAATTAAAAGTTAGGACTTGCAAAATCACATCTTATAAAGTTGCTGTTGTGATCTGCAGGAGTCTGTTTCTAAACAGATTGAGCTTCCTTTTAACATCTAACATTAGACTTCAGTGAGTATGGAAGAGGAATTCACACTTTTTTTTTCCGCTGTGGTTTTACCTCCTAAGTATAACTTGAAGGCTTGTGCCACTAGTTTCAACTACTGAGTATATGGCTTAGGGAACTCTGTTCAGATCAATCATTCACTCAGATCAATCACTGATCAATCATTCAGATCTGAACTCTGTTCAGATCAATCATTCACTTCTGAAGAAAATGTCAGGGAAAGCTCAATGAAATGTTTGTTTCACATCTGAGAGGTCTTTAATTTTTATAGTAGGCAGGCAATCAAGTGGCTTCTAATATGCTGGTGCCTGCTTTGCTATCACTTCAAAATGGATGTGTCAATTATCTTCTCGTGCTGTACATTTAATGGTCAGATCAGCCTCTGCACTGCAGTTGTGGTTTGTTTTTACTGTACCCTTTTTAGTCATGGTTCTGGATGGTGTATTTCCAATGAAGTCGCTTTATTGAATCTCTTAGGTGAAATTAGAGGAGGAGAAGATTAGAATGGAATTGTTAATACAAAAACATGCTTCACTGGGTTGCTGAGGGAACTACTTTTGAGATGCTTCTTGCTGCAGCATGTATGGATATGAATGTATTGACCATGTATCAAAGAATGTTTTGCAGACCACCCACATTTCTTCTGCTAAAGAAAAAAGAGTACTGCCTATTTGTGTGTATCTAGAAATCAGCTGTCTTCTTGAATACTTTATTTTCAGCCTTAATTCTGTCACTCTTGAAGTGGTAGGGTTTTTTTTGCATTCACCCCCCTCACTGCACAGCGTAGGGCAGACATGTTCTGAGTTATCCTTCAGTGAGCAAGTACAGACCAATTCTTTCTCCCAAAAAGCACTAAATGAATTATCCTTCTTTCTTCCTTCTTCCTTTTCCCCCCAGACTTCAGCATATTTGTGTTACCAGCCTTGCTGTGAAGTTTTGCAGAAGTTCATTATATAAACCCCCAAGCTTGGGTTGCTGTCAGTGTTCTGCAGTGAACATGCATTGGTTGTTTTATTCTTCCTCAGTTTCTTGAAATAATGGTTTTTGCTACCTTTTGTGAAATCATCTTAATTTATCTGGAGCAACAAAAAGGGCAATAACACATGTAGATGTTATGAAGATTTCAACTGTGTAGTAGGTGACCCCCATCATGCTTTTTTTTTTTCTTTTTTTTTCTTTTTTCTTTTTTGTTAATTCTTTTCACGTTTCCCTTCCTTTTAAAGGGAATTTTCCCCGCTCTTGTCCTGGGAATCTGGGAAATGTGTATGCAGCTACGGTGTGAAGACTTTATATGCATTTGATTATATTGATCAGTTCAGCGGAATTCATGTCCACAGCAGTAACCTGTTCATATTTTTTGTTCACCACTGCAAATTCTGCCTAGTTAAAGTCCCCTCTATTTTCAAAGACCCTCTCAAGTCACCAATTTTTGTGTGAACACTTGCTTGTATCTCCCACTCCTTATTTACCTTTAACTATTGCTGTGTGCAATGATCTAATAGTAATAACCTAAAAAATAATAAAACCTGGAACTTCTCCAGGTGTAAACAGCATCAAAGCACCCAAATGAGAACTTTTTATACCTTTTAGATGTCTTTGCAGTCTACTTTTGTGCTTAAATATCTCGGAAGTACTTCTTTTTTGTTCAGACTAGTACATATTTCTTGCCTCTTTAAATCAAGGCATGATATTCTAGTATTGCATTTCATCCTGTCAGTTCTGCATCCTGGTTGCTTCTCTCCCTTCAACATGTGTGCCTCTGAGAGAAGCAGTTACTACAGCTGCTTCTCTTTCAAGTTCCCTGCCCTCTTGTCCTTTATCTCAGTTGCCTTACTCTCTTCTGAACTTTTCTATGTCCCACTAAAAAAATAGTGTGACACTCCAGTCTCTGTGAAGAATAGTTAACTTCTGCTTGTCTCTCTTAATATTTTTGGTAAAATCTGTGAGAAGAGTGGGAATTACTTTGAAGATGATGCAGGCTGTTTTTCAAATAAGGATTTTTTTTTTTTTGTAATTTTAAAAACTGCCCACAACAGTGACTATAATCTAAACTATGATTAATAACAAATTGAGCATGAAAGAATCATGTGCACCAGTACAAATGCTTTGTGATGAATATAATGTTCATATTGGAGCATTATCCCTCAGTTCATGGTAATGATTAAATTTCAAAGTATCTAAAGAGAAGATGGAGCAACTGTGCTCTTAATGAATCTGTAATGAGTTCTAGGGCTGGGTAACCATGCAGAGTTGAGGGATTTGCATAATAATTGTTATAGCTGCATTAAACTACAGAGCTTTTTTTTAGAAGAAATGGGAATTGTTGCGCAATTTAGTGAAAAATTTGTAGCTTCTCCAGCAATACCACAATTGTAACTAAGGAAAAAAAAAACTGTAAGGAAGATGCAGTGATGGCACTTCACTTGTGCAAGTGTAAAAGGTGTGCCTGAAAGCAATTAATTTTGTAGCCTGTGTAATTACAGAGAAATAAATTTGAAATTTATACTAATTGGGTCTTCTTCAGCCAATATTAGGATTCAGAAGTGAATAACTGAGAAATATAGAGTGTAGGTAAAATAGGTAGAGGCTTCCCCAGCATCCTTACTCACTAATAAACTAAGGCGATACATTTTTAATAAGAGGACTACTAATAAAGAAAAATATTATTTAGTTGCAGGAAGATCTTTGTTTTGCCCAGAGTTATGGCAGGCCACCATTGGTGTGGTTACTTATTTGACTTTTTTTCTGTTTAGTTTTACTTTCTACTTAGATTCTCACAGTGTACAGTAAAGGGTTCAAAACTGCATTCATTGATTTCTTGTAATACAGCAAGAAAGAGCTCACACTTTCTATGTTGCCCAAAAGTAGAGGATTGTGAGGGCTCTAAAACAGTGAACTGGAAATTCTGATTTTTATTATTTTCTATATTGATATTGAATTTATAATTAAAAGTTCAGTTGCACAATTTTCCAGACAGACAATGTTCTACAATAAAATTACTTCATCTATATGCTGCCTGTCTTGGTTTATTCAATAGTTTATTCTGTCAGGAACCATTTTTCACTTTGTAGAAATGTTGCATTTTCTTACTGATATCAAAGGGCAGCATTAAAACAAGCCCCATCTCATGTCCACATGGCATGATAGGAGGAGAGTGGTACACAATGCTGTGCTTGTGATTTGAGGCACTGTGCTGGCCACAGTACCACCATGACTGCAAAAATAAAGCTCTTGCTGTTCCCCTCTTTGGATTTCTTTCTGCTCCATCGGGTGGTCAGTTCGTGCTGCTTGGCCTCTACTCAGAGCCAGGCTGGTTCTCTTTCTGCCAGGATCCTTTCTGCTTTTGTTTTCTATTTCACTGATCACACTATATTTCTTCAGAAAGTGCTCCCTAGAGCAATTTCAGCTGTTCTCTGCCTCCTGATGTTGCACCACTTGTCTGCATTTTTGTGGACTGACCCTGTCTGATGTTGGATGTGAGGTGCTCTGACAGTACAGTCAACTTCTGGAAAAAGACAGTGGAGGAAAAAAATCCAGAGAGATTCAGCTCTTTGGGTGGTGGATATGGTCCAAGAGTGCAGGGGCAAATCACGTTACAAAAGCTTGTGCGAAGGCAAGCTGGTTCCTTACCAGGTGTAGTAGGTATTGTCACATTTCATTCACATTCTTTGCTTTCCAGAGGTACACAAGTCAGGCCTCTCCTTTTCTTTTTCCTGTGCCCTGGATGTGAATGGTGGCCCCCACTGATTGATGAAGGATTGAGCACAGCAGCTGCTGATGGTGCTCAGAGCAGTTTTGTGTGTCTGAGGTCAGCAACAGCAACCTGCTCACCTCGGTCTCCAGCTGCAGGCTGATCAACTGGTTCATCTCAATGAGACATGGATGCTGGGCTTCACAGTGTCTTGTTATCATGGGCAGTCTGTTACAAAGAAATTCTCAGTCCCTGACCCCCATCTCCAGCCAGAAGCCTTGGGGTTGCAGGAGGTCAACATTATATGTGGTATCAGAAAGTACCTGGTTAATATCACACTTATACCACTCCTATGGCTCTTGGACTATAGCAGAGGGAGCTCTCCTCATAACCTGAACTCCTTGACATGCTTTCTTGGCATCAATGAAGTTTCTTTTTTTTAAGGTCTTTGCCGTGTTCCAAGTCTGAAGTAGAACAAGCATTCAAGGTGATTTGAACTCACAAAAATACTTAATTCAGATTTATTTAGCTCTGCTACTGAACTAAATTGATCTGTTAATGGCATCGAGAACAGCAAATGACTTGATTAGGAAGAGCAAATATGATTGATAAACTTCTTATTTTCTTGAAGAATAATTTGGCTTCTTTGAAGTAGCCTTGCTTTTGAGTCATTACCGTGACATTATTTGTGTGCGTGACTGTACTCAAAACCAGTTTTTTTTCCTTCAAAATGTGGTCTCTAACAAGCTTTATCAAATATTCCTTGCTTCAGTGCAACTTTAGGAACATTTCGCGATTTGAAATCAATAGTTTTCTACAAGGAAATGGTAGTGTTTGAAAATGCCCGTCACAGTTTTTAGTTTATCTCAGTTGAAAACAATCAAGAGATTAGCAAGCAATGATTTTTGTCTTTAGTTCTCATATCAAAGCTGTTTGTGTTAACAAGATAAAATACATTCTGAGGCAATATGTGCAAAGGCGTGTTTATCAGCAAGAAGAATAAAGTTATCCTCATTTGACCTGAAATTTTTTCTTTGCTTTGTGCATTTTCTGGATACTTCTAAAACATTTAAATGAAAAAATAATTTATATTTGAACCTCACTAGCCCAATTTTATCTTCCTGTTTTGTGTTTTATTGTTTAATTTAAAACAAATCTGTAAGAAGTAAAGGGGCTATTAATAAAATAGTGCTGTTTTTTTCAAAAAATGTTTAATGCAACTGAGACTCATACATCTTTAAGTATCATCAGAAAAGAGTTATTCAGTAAAGAAAATGATGACTTGCTACTTTCTAAAGTTATTATAAACATAAATCCATCTGTGACTATTTGTATTAGAGTAGCATGAAGAATATTACACAAAAAACTTCTTGCCACAGCTTTGCTATCTCATTTGAGCCAATTCTGCATATCCCAGGTGAGCCCCAGAACAACCACATTTTGTGTTTGACTTCCCCTTCCACAGGCTGTCATTAGAGGAGCTCAGTCCTTTGACCCCTTGCTCTATCCTTGTTACATCTTCTTGTGCCAGTTACCTACTGTGAACCATGAATGCTCATCAGGACCTGAAGCAGTAGGCTTCCAGACTCTGTCTGGGAGTTTTGTGCAGGTGGACAAAGGAGCTGTGATTGAGGCAAAGAGATTTTCACTTCCTTTTTTCCAGTGGCAGTACTGTGAGCACTGTCTATTTGAACTCTTTGATTCAATCTGCAATGCCTCACCCCATCAATAGTTTGTTCTCTCGTTCTCTGTCAAATCTGATACAATCTTCATGGAAAAGATAAGAGAATCCTTATAAATCCTGGAATGAAATTTTTTTGTTTCTTCATAAATTCAGAGTTTTGCTCCTTGTTGCTGACCACAGTTTAAAATGGTGATGTCTTCAATTATCATTATTTTTTGTGCACTATGCTGATGATTTGGGGCTGTTTTGAAGCAAAGCTTTAGTAACATCACTGAATGCTGTGGGAGGTTGAATTCAAGATCCATTATTATTAGATAAAAAAGTGTAATTGCTTGAAAAGAGCAGTTAAAGGAAGGTCTCAGAGTTGTAGTTTTGTTCCCCAAG
Source organism: Dicaeum eximium (assembly GCA_013396995.1). Lineage (NCBI taxonomy): Eukaryota > Metazoa > Chordata > Aves > Passeriformes > Dicaeidae > Dicaeum > Dicaeum eximium. The sequence goes on along the minus strand of VWZP01008818.1, from coordinate 2,730,150 downwards.
AGCTGGAACTACTGAGAGGTGCTGATCTCAGGAGATGCTCAGGAAAAAGGATACAAAACTGTCAATGAAAGAATTAGTAACTGAGCTTACTAAAAATGAATATCAGGGTGAGTAATGGGATTAAGTGATTATTTTTAAAAATTTCTCCAACTGTTCACATGTATTCTCTGGCAGAGAGCACTTTCTTTCTCTTATGAGGAATATCCCATTAGATGACACAGAAATGCTTGAAGCTTGCATTATCAAGCTTGGTTTGTGAGGTTTTGAAAGATTTTGGTAGTTTGAAGGTGTCACCTATGAAGATGTTTGGTAGTTTGAAGGTGTCATTTGTGAAGATGCTAATGTGGGTCCTTCCTACTCCTTGTGTTTTGTCTTGCATTGATTCTTGAGGATGTTCTGGTTTTATTTTCATTCTTCTGTTTCACTTATAAATATTTCAATTTAGGTGAAGCCGCTCAGAACAGAGGTAAGTTTTTCAAGGGGCTTTTTGAGGGATCTCTTAATATTTTTTTGAGTTTTTACTAGGAAGTCTGAAAGTATTAGGCTTGTAGGCAGAAGAATTTTTATCAAAATTATGAAGGGAAATGTGAAAAAATGATAACAACAGGAAGAAAGCTAATCAAAAGCATTGAATTGAAATACCATTTGACTTGTGCTTGGACTGGGTGTTCCCTGTTATGCCCTGTGGCAAGTAACTTGTGATGGGTTGTGCTGATGCAGCACTAGGGACAGCTGTTCACACTGAGGTCAATCTTTGTGTGTTTTGGCCATTTCAGTCTGTAAGGGGATGGTGGTGCTGAGCTGGAAGCATGCTAAGTAATGCAGCTAAAATGGGATTTTGCTGACATCACTTTTATCAGCCAGTCTTTCAAAGATGCAGAGACCTAAATGTCCATGCTGAGCAGAGGGAAATTGTTTTGTGACACAGGATCTTCCCATTTCTGTTTTACTGTCTTCCTCATTCTCTTCCCATCCTTTGATTTAATTGGATTCAGAATGAGGTACTGTGGTACCCTCTAACCCCTCTCCCTGCAGCAGTTCCTGTGCTTATACACCTCGACGTGTCCACTTTTCCAAAGGCTGCCTTCCCCACCAGCCCACCTGAGCTGCAAATGTTCTGCATGTGGTTTTGGGGTTAAGCTGCATGCTGGCACTGACTCTGTAGCAACAGAGACAGTTGGTGCAGATACTGAAGCTGTGCCTGCAGATTGATGAAATGCCTTTGTTGATAGTCTTTTTGAAGAAGGGTAAATGGAAGTAGGAAAAAAATGAGGAAAAAAGCAGGTCAAAAGCTGACCCTTGCTGAGAGTTAGAGTTTGTTTCTGTGGTATGTACCAGCTGATTAACTTTTTGCTTTGACTTTTGCAAGTTACAGTCTCCCTTTGAGGAGAGTTTGAGGGCCCCCTTGATGGGCATTGTCAATCACAATAAGTCATAAAATCTGTCCCCTGGGGTGCGTTGCCCATCACGAGCTGTTGGCATGTCCCAGCTATCCTTTGGTGTGAGGGGTGGGGTATCCCAGTGCTGAAGCCTGGAAAGCAACCTCCCTGAACACTGGCTATTTCTGATAGCAGGAATATCCCCAGTGAACTTTTGAGGCATTCTGATCCTTCAGGTGACAGAGTGACCCAGCCCATCACCTGGGGTGAAATATGCATTGGCAGCATCCAGTGTATCCTCTTCCCCAGCTGAGGATGGGACTTCTTTCACCTCAGTAATGCTTTTAGAAATAGCTTTGACTTTGGTTGTGTTTAATAGTCTTGGGCTGTGGGTCTATTGAAGCAGTGTGCAGTTTGGAGGAGCAAACTGAGTAGTTGGACACTTGGATTCAGCTCCTGTCTCTGATCACTGTACTCTCAGCTGATGTTGACACAGTACCCATGTCTTTATGAGTCTCTGTTCATGTAACTGAAATGGTGAAACAGTTCCTCTCTCTGTGAAGAGCATCACTTAGTTGTTGGGATCCAGCAGCAAATGGTACTCATTTAAAGGCAGGGGGATGAATGGTTTATAGAACTGTAGAATGTTAAGTGTTTGGAAGGGACTGGAAAGATCACGCAGTCCCAACCTCCCCTGCCATGGGCAGGGACTCCTCCTACTAGACCAGGCTGCTCAAGGCCTTATTCAACCTGGTTTTGAACACTGCCAGATTTGGGGCATCCACAGCCTCTCTGGGCAACCTGTTCCAGTGGCTCACCACCCTCACAGTAAAGAATTTCTTCCTAATATCTAGTCTAAACCTCTTTCAGTTTGTACCCATTCCCCCTTGTTTTATCACTGCACTCCTGATGAAAGAGTCCTTCTCTGGCTTCCCTGTATCTCCCTTTGGATCCTGGAAGGTTGCAATGAGGTCTCTGTACAACCTTCTCTCCTCCAGGCTGAAGAGACACAGCTCTCTCAGCCTGTGTCCATAGGGGAGGTGCTCCAGTCCTCTTAGCAATCTTGTGGACTTGCTCCAACAATTCCATGCCCTTCTTATGTTGGGGACACCAGTGCTGGATGCAGGACTCCAGGAGGGGGGTCTCACAAGTGTAGAGCAGAGTGGAGGGATCACCTCCCTTGACCTGCTGTCCACATTCCTTTGGATGCAGACCAGGATTTCCTTGGTTTTCTGGGCTGCGAGCACACATTGCCAGCTCATGTTGAGTTGTTCATCGACCATCACCCCAAAATCTTTGCTGGAAGGGCTGCTCTTGGTCCCTTCTCTGCCCAGCCTGTAGGTGTGCTTGGGATTGCTCCAACCCATGGCTGAACTTCACAGGTTTGCATGGGCCCACCTCTCCAGCCTGTCCAGAGCCCTCTGGATGCCATCCCTCCCCTCCAGTGCATTGAGTGCACCACAAGGCTTGGTGTCTTCAGTGAGCTTGGTGAGGGAGCACTCCATCCCACCATCAGCATTGCTGACCAAAATGCTGAACAGTGTCAGCCCCAGCGGTGGCCCCTGAGGGACCCACGCTGCTCCCTCATGGAGCTGTCACCTGCAGGCTGCTGGGTACAGAACATCTGATACTGGGCAGAGGCCCAAGCAGCCTGAGAGCTTCTCTCTTTTTGCCAAAAGATAATTCCCAAAGGGGTCTTATAATAACTATCCCGGCAAGTCTCAGTGTTCTAGGAAAAAATGAGAATCCTCATTTCATTTCAGCCATTGCAGTGAACAAAGTGCCCTTACAAGGGGCTGAGATTTGCCCTTAAATACAGTCCAGCCATACAAGCTGTCACTTTGGTCTGAAGCTGCTTGATCTGAAATAGTTGTGGTTCCCATCAGCTAGAATTCCCATCAGGGTAGCCCAAGTACATTGTTGCCTCTGTGCTTTTTGTAAGAAGTTTTTTCCTGAAATAGAATTTTTTGGACAGTGAAGGATTTTATGTTCTCTGTTGTCCATCTGGTTCCTTCATCCACATCTGGAATGCTATGATTATCCAATCCACAGCAACAAAGATAATTGAAGTCTTAAAAATATGCCAGAAGCTTGTGGAAAGGATTTATAGCTTATTAAGGTGTCTGTATATATTTTCTCTGTCTAAAGAATGCTTGCATTATTGTGTCATTTCTAAGAATGAAATTGCCTTCAGGGAAAATTAAAATCCATCACAAAAATGTACTTGAGAGTAGCATTGTTTTCCAAGAAATCACTGTAAATGCAAGAAGCATTATAGGTAAATAGTGAAGCTGCAGAGTCTGTTTACTGGGCAGTTTAGGGCAAAAGAACAAATATTCTTCAAACAATTGGCAAAGCAGGATAATTACTTTTATTTTTGTTACAAGTGGGTCATGGTTTATCAGTGTGGCCTTGCCCATGCCCAGTAGAAAGCAGATTACACTAACACCTTTCAGAATTGATGAAGTCTTAAGAGAGTGCAAATCAAATAGAGGAAATCCAGTGTCAATTAATGCTTTTGTTGCTAAGTCCTTGACTAAGCAGGGCAGAAGATAAAAAGTTAATCAAGGTGATTCTTACTAGACTACATGGTGATTTTTATGTTAGGGTGGCAGAAGCTGTGACACAAGGGTTTCTTTTCATTCCCCTTCATTTTGTGTGTCTCCCCACTCCTCCTTGCGCTGTGCAAGCTCAGCAGGTCTGTTGTGCCCTCTGAACCTGATCAGTCCTTACATGCCTGCCTGGCTGGCTGCAGCAGGGGGCTGGCATGGCCCATGAGCTCGGGGCAGTGGGCAGGAGGTGGCACTGTGCACTCTCTGCTGGCCTCGAGTGTGCTTCTGGTCCTGCACCTCCATGAACCAGAGATTGCTGTTTTTTAGGAAGGCATCACAGAAAAAGTTGAGGACAGCACCTTAAAGCACAGAGAATGAATTTTAGTAAATTGTGAAGAAGCCCAGCAGGAAGAGGTGACAACCTCATGTGGCAGGAGTTGTGTGTCAGAGTTCTGTGAAATGACCATACCTGGCCCCCAGATGCCAATATGACCAGTTCAGCTGACCAATGCCTCTTACAGGTCATCTGGTTTGGTGGGAGAACAAGTGCTCAAAACCCTATGAAAACATAAGTATGTTAATGCTTTTCAAAGAATTGTAGCTATCCAAATGGCATGGAACTTCCCACAAAAATATATTTTGACCAAAAATGCAATGCCGGAAATCAAACTAGGCAGCTGTATTTTCCTATGCTGACATGCTCCATTTTGCTTTAGTGGAGCAATACTTGCTTCTGCTGCTGATTGCAGTCATGTGCCCTGTTTAAGTATCTTCTGGGGAAGACCAAAGAGAATGAAGTTATTAAAAATCTGCATTTCTCTGAGTTCATTTGCAATGAATCATTATTAAGCAATTGTGCCTCACAACTTTTTAGAAAGTGAGTATTTAATTGCTGCTACTCAAATGCATTTTCTTAGGGTATGATTCCCCTTTGGAGATCTTTTCTCTTTAGATAATTTAGTTTTAAAAACGCTGAAAATGGGAATAATGCACAATTAAGAATAAGAGTTGCACCACTCATTAGGGAGATGATAGACTGACAGAATCATGTTAAACACAGAGAAAGCAGAGATAAGCTTTATTTCCCCAATCTTGTTTGTCCTGACCCTTTGTGGATGCACCTGGAAGGACACAAATTCAGGTACATTTGTGCATCTGTGTATGTTAAAAGGAAACTTGTAATTGGTATTTCAGTGTGAATATAGAAAGGCAGAATGACATAAAAATATTGGGTTGCTTTTTTTTTTCTTCTTCAGAACAAAATATTTGAGAGTTTTTCTGCCTCTTTAATGGTTATAAAGAGTGATGGAAGAAATATTAGCTGTGAAGGACCCAATAAAAAAGAACAGCAAATTGAAAAGAACAGTTTTAATTGAAATAAGGAAAAAAACAACTCATAAGCTCATTTGAAAAAAATCGCAGAATTCAAATTCAGCTGAATAGACCTTTAAAAAAGAGAATTTTTTTCATAGTAGATCCTATTGAATCTTGCCGTAACTTATTGCTTCACTGCCTCTGCAAATTCATTTGTGCTTGTAATCTAAGGCTCCTAAGGCTAATCTAAGATTTCCTGAGTAGGTATACAATAAGCAGTCAATTGATTTGTGTTACTCTACCTAGTTTCAGAAGCACTTATTATACCAAATATCTTTTACTTTTCTGGGCACTAGCTCATCTCTTTGTTGCTGAGCTGTCATGCAATAGTAAGCATCTTATAGTGCTTACTTTCCAAAATATGACTTTTGTTTGTTTGTATTCTGACAACATATTCATTTTATTTCAATTTATGTATGCTTTCTGATCTTTCACATGTTAGTGTCTTCCATATAAAGTATTTTTTGCCCAGCTGAGTATTCAGTCCTTGCCAGCTATTTATAATTTGTTAAAAGCCCATTTTCTGTTTCACACATCAGTTTGCATTGCAGCTAGGGTGGAATCTGTTATGTATTTGTGTGCTGTTTTCTCACATAGGCAAATCCTTTCATTCTCACCACTTCCACCAGGAGGTTACAGCTATTTAACTGGTCATGCACATGTACCCAAAAAGTATTTTGTGGAGGTACTCGACTCAAAACATCCAAATTGTTTCCCAGTATCTCTTTTTTTTATACCTTTCTACCTGCTCCTGTGTATCAGAGTAATTTCTTTCAGGCCTCGTGAGGAGTTTTGCTTGGTTCAGCCCCTATAGATCCATTAGGCTGCAGCCTAATGAATTAAAGAATTATAAATATTAATGATGAAATACCCCTCTTTGTCCCAGCTCTAGCCATCTTCTTGTGTGAGGAATGACCATTTTTATACAGTTCCCTATAAAGCCTGTCCATTAAATAACCTCTGTGGTGTAATCTGAAACCCCATAATTTGTTTAAAGGTAATTTTGAAGTTGCCTAATTGTTATTTCAAGTATCTTTCTGCAGAGAATAGTGATGTATTTTGTGTTAGCATTTACAGAATAAGCAGCCTTTCAAGGCAGCTACACTAAAATTTCAGATGCTTAACCACAAAATGTTCCAGGGGATGACTCTTGAGATCATCTTTGGCCAGGCAGGGGTACGACCCATGTACTGTGGTGACTTGATGGCTTGATAAGACTGACCTGATCTGACTGTAGGATCTAGACCAATTAACAGACTTGACCAGAATAATATCCACTGGTCCTTCCTTTGTTTTTTTAGGTGACACCTTCTGGCTTCATCGGAGTTGTAGTTCTGAGGTAGAGCTTTATTAGGATACCTCTTTTCTCGTCGTGTCTGCATGCTTCTGTTCCAGCTGTTTGTCCAAAGATGCTATGTGGGCTCTGAAGTTCATTAAGTTCATTAGCTGCTTCCACATTTGTCTGTCTGTGCGTACATGTACGTTTGTCTGCCCTAAAAGTAAATAGTCCTACAGTATTTGTTACTGGGAATTCCTTGCCTTAACTTGTTGTGGGTCTCTTTTCAGCATTATTGAACTGTGATATTTTAGTCTCTGGCTGTGAGTTGGTGCGTGCTGGGTTTGTTTCTGTGAAGGAAACTAAATATCTTTTGTGTGTTAGTTGCATTTTTATGTAAGCAATATATTCTATGCTAAATTCACACATCCTCCACGTCTTCCTTGTACTCACCTGTTCTTTTAATTTGGATGCAAAAGGAAGTGTCTCTGTGGGGTTCTGAGGATTTCCACACCTCCTGGGAGTTGATTTTGCCCCCTCTTTAGAACAGGCCAGTAGTGCTTGTCAGGCATTGGGGTCACTGGCATCAGGCTACGCTGCTGTGAGCTGAGGCATTCTGGTTTCTCCTAGAAGTGAAACCAGACATCTTTTCAGAGGCACTTAGCCAAAAAGAGAATTTCCTAGCATTTCAATCATACCCCTTATGTTTTCACCCAAAATACTGTACATTGGAGCTGTGCTAATTGACCTGATGTTCTGGTTTTAGATCCATGGTAGTAACCCTCAGAGCTAATTTACACAACGTGCTTTGAACTGAACTTGGTAATGCAAATATAATGTCCTATTAGCAAACTGTGAGTGGTTCCTACTGGGATTTGTACAATGATTCTGAGTTCATTATTACTGTCATTCAACACTGTGGATGAGTAGAGGAAAAATAATTAAACAAAGTAGTACTTTAAGTCCCAAAAGGAATGTAAAATCAACAAAGTTGAAAACCCAGAAGTCTTAACTTGTGTTTAATATATACACTCTGTGGAAAGGGAGGGGGAAGCAGGGGTGTGTGTTAAATACTCAGCATAGCTGCCCAACCTAATTGGATGGAAAAATTGGTACCCAGTGAATCATGTCTTTTCCCCAAATGATTCCGTATTTCTCCAAATTTTAGACTGATAATGTTACATGGAAAATGGCTTAAGAAGTATTTTCTTCTAATCCTCCTTTAAATATAAGTCATCTTCCAGAAGTGTTGCTTGAGGATTTAGCTGTGTGACTCCTACTGATATCCCTGGAAGTTTCACGGCTAAAATGCACAAACAGCGCTTTGAAAAAGCCTCTTGCAATCCAACACTGTGGCAGCATTTGCTGTGGGAGCATTTCTCATTTCTACAACTTGACCTGGTGTTAGCAGCAAAATCTATGGGGCACCTTAAAGTTGGGAAAATGTTGAATGTTCCTCAACTTTGCCTAAACATTCAGGCTGGTACAAGTCCACTTCTATTAGACAGTGGGCAATTTGTCCCAATGTTTAAAGTTGAACTGCGAGGGAAGACAACAGAAAAACTACTCTAATTGTTCAACTGACATATTAGTCAGTCAGCCAGGCAAGAGGCAGCAGCTCAATTGAAAAATTATTCTCCAGTGTGGTGAACTGTACCACTTGGCTCTACTCACACTTGAGCAGAGTGCCCTAGGAAGTCAGCTGTAATCTGCTCGTCTGCTGCAGACCAGCGGAGTTTCCCTTGGGCTCAGTTCTTCAGCAGCACCTTTCAACCTGCTCTTCATCATGGCCTTTTTTTCCTATTTGGCTCCCTCCACTTCTCTTTTCTCCAGTGGTTTCTGGGCAGACTGTCTCTCTTAAGCTGTTAACTGTCCAATAATTAGACTGGATACCTGAGCAGGAAACCTGAGTCATCTCTATTTTCAGGCTGTGAGACTCATAGAAAATTTCATTTCTTAGGTGTCACAGCCCAGGTTTGTTGTGGTCCAGCTGGTGGACAATTCAGTCTGCCTGTCCACTTTTTCCATGAAGGAGTGCTGAGAAATGGATGGATGTTGTCTGTAGAGCTGATAGTTTGTCCTGAGAGTGTCCAGAAGTTACTGCTGTACTTTCACCTTAGTGAAAGGTTAAGAGAGGAGGCATAATTCCAGTCCTAATGTTGGACATTTTGGAATAGCCTCATAATGCTGTTCTTCCTGAAGGTGTTGGGATATTCTGAAGATTTGGACCTTGATTTTTGCCAGAGTTGTATTTCTGCCCCATGTCTTCAAAACTTAAGAAATTAAAACTTTCCTTTTCAAGGTGACACTTGAAAAATAGTTTAGGTAATGAAGACTACATCAACTAAGCATGCAAAATCATACCTAAAGGACATTTGGTATTAGAAAATGTTCAATTAAGCTATTGTAGAAGAGTCTACATCAGCCATTGGGAAGTTGTTTCAACATCACCAGAATGACCAGTGCAGTGTCCACAAACTGCTGGCTCAGGAATCCTTACTAGCTTGTACTTAAAAGTTTTCTTTTCTAGAAGTGGCTTAAACACTGCAATTTTGGTACAGAGAGCAAAACCAGAAGTAAAATTCCCTGGGGTATTGGATGATTTACAGCTTAAGTGAAAGAGCAAAGCTGACAAAATCTGAAAAAGGAATTTGAAAGGCAGAGTGGAAAGTGAAAAGAAGAACAGAGGAGAAAATGACACGAACAGCATAGACTTAGGAGTCAGGGAGGGAGACAGCTTGGGTCATATGGCAAATAAATTGCATGAAAAAGAAAATCATAGTCAAAAGTCAAGAAAGAGTGTCAGTTTCAACAGAAATTGCTATTTTCAGGGAATTTTTTTTTAAAGGCTACTGCATTAAAGCATTCTGCTGCTTTGAAGAATGAGTTCACTCATCCTACTTACAATATAGCAATGCAGAAACTCAATATGAAGGGCAAGGCCTTTAATTTCTTTCCTTTATGGACATTACATAAACAGAGGTTTTAGAGTTTAATTCCAATGAAATATTTTCTTTTGATGCTGAAACTGTCTGCTTCAATCTTCAAAAAGAGATTTTGAATAGTAATAAGGCTGCTTTTTTCATCATCTTTCTAAGCTAAATATGAATTCTCTCTTAAAAAACAAAAACAAAAGACTACAGGGAGCTCAAATATTTTATAGTTTATCGAGATAAAGGGAAGATGTGGATTTATGCCTGGCTCTGGTGACCAGAGAGGGTATAAAGGAAAAAAAGATATGAGAGTAGCATCAGTGAAGATTCCATGGTAATCTGAAATGTGCTGGAGTTTGTCTTCCATTGGAATGTCTTTGGGATCCCTTATTTATTATGCAGTGTAAAGTGGTGTGTACAACTAGTTTATAAAGTGCCCTTTGTCACCCTATGTGAAATCCACAGGCTGGATTGTGACCACCTTAGCTTAGAGCTGTTAAAGCAGTTGTGTTCAGGAGCTCTACTGCAGTAGAGTTCTTCACTAGAAAGTTAATAAGAAAACTAACAAAGAATTTACAGTGTAAACAACATTTTGAAGTCAGCCACTTAAATTAATGATCTGTCTTGAAATCAGTTCAAAAAACATCTGTCCACTCAACAGTGTGCCCTTGTGCCTGTAACTCTGCCCTTTTGGGTGCTCAGGATTAGTAGAAGCACTTAGGGCACACACATTCTTGTAGGTACATCTGTTTTTCTCAGCTGCAGTAATTCTTCCACTTAGATTGTGTAAATCTCTGCCCCAGCTTTGTGCATAAGGAGCAGAGAGGCTTTTAAGGCATCCCTGCATGTTCATGGTCAAAAGCATCATGTTTACATGATCTGTCAGGCATAGCCAAATATTACTTGTGGGTTTAATGAAACTCATATGCCAGTATGTGCAGGTTGCACAATGCCAGGAGGAAGCAGCTAGGGCAAAGATTATTAGGGATTAAAGAAAGTGATATATTAAAGCTCCCTTATCCCTGAAATGGCTGCAGAACTGGCTCTGTTCAAACTCTCTGCTGAGCAGTTTCATGTTTTTTCTTGTTCATGTTGCTTCTTGTGGAAGCTCTGTAATTGCATTGCAGAAAGGATGACTGGTACAGCCAACAGTGGTCAAGGAGTTTACAAAGGGTTTCTGAAAACTTTACTGTATGTGGGACAGTGCTTCTCTGTATCGTGGTTTCATTGTCAGCTATTTTTTAAAACAGAAATTGCTGCTTCTCTGAAGTTTAGAGACCTGTTCTAGATCCTTAGAGGGAACAGCAGAACAAAAATGTAAGCTGGTGCTATTTGCAGGTAATGTTTGTAAGCCCTGGTACAGGAAGTCCCTGCTTTATTTGTTGTCATTTCAAGGTTGTTAAAAAATAGCTTGCAGTGCTGAATATTCTTTCTCATCACTATTGCAATTTTTATTACTTCTAACCTTCGGTATATACCTTTGAGCTCCACTTTGCTTTCTTTAAAATTGTCTGAAGGACTGATGTCTTAGTAGCAATTTGTCCTACTATGAAGGTAAGTGTTTGTGATTTTCCTTTGTCAGTGATAGCATTGGCTTTTTAAACACTTTTTTTCTCCTTTTTTGTTTCTTTTCAAAGCTCTTATGCTTGTATGCTGCTCTCTCTTTAATCTCTTTTGGTAACCAGATTCTACAGCAGCATTTGGGGGCAAATTCTCTTTTTCTATTTTTTTTCTGTGTTGCAGTGATGTGGTTTTGTTCTATAAAGAAGTTTTGAACACAATTTCTGCAATAATTAATTGTATTTGTTGAAGTAAAAATATATTTTATCCTCTGACTTAGGGCTGTCTCTCTGTAGGTGCCTGGGTTCCTGCTAATTTATATGGCCTGACTAGCAAGCATGTTGAGATAGAAAAAGAATAATCAGCAGTATTAAGACTAGCAAGAAATTTTGCAGAGTCCTTTTAGAAAAAAAATTCTGGAGGGGTAAAAGTGATTGAGAAAAATCTTTGGTTGTCTTTCCTTTGTGACCTTAAATTAAAAGGCTGAAGTGGGTTAGTAATTTAATATAATTTTTTAGCTGCAATTTAGGTATTAAAGCATTAGGTGTAAGGCTGCATACATGGGAGTTCAGCAGAACAACCACCTGAAACCAGCTGTCTGTCTTTTAGAAGCCTTGATGTTGTTGACTGGTTGTGACATGTGTCCTGTGGTCTGTGGATCATCCATATTAGCTGTAAAGTATCCTCTTAAGCCAAAAATTGAATTGTGATTTCACTTGTTTTATAGTTTGTCTGTCAGACAAAAATGTTTGACCTGTTCCTGCTTTTCATAACAGAGGCATTAGGTGTTGTCAGTAATTGTCATGGAGCTTAGCCCGTGCATAAAGCCTTAATTGTTCTCTGTTGTTTGTCTTGGATAGCTATATAAAGAGCTCATTCTGGGTCTTTTTATCTTATCTAACAGTGTTAAAATAAATCTTACTTCCAGGAAAAACTTGTGGCAAGTTTGTGAAACAAGTTTGAACTCTTCTGGTGCCTTTGCACATGTTGAGTCTGGTTGCCTTGTTGGGGTGTGTAATGATTTCCAGATGATATCTTGTGGCTGCTGACAGTCTACAGAGGGCAAGCTGGGCACATGGCTCTCCTTGATGTTCAGGCTTTGCTTTGTGAGGAGAAAGGAAAAAAGGAATTTTTTTTTTTTTTTTGTTGGGGTGGGGAGGCTGAACAGATGGTCAGCAGAGGATTGAAGTAATAGGTGGCAAACAGGCAGAGAGGAGAACCAGGTAGGAGAGAATGTAAGCAGATTGCTCTCTGGTGCCTCTGCCTTGCCCTTCGTTTCTGCCCAGTTGCTTAGTACAGAATGCAAGAGAAATAAGAATAGAAAGTGAAAGGAAACTTTTCTCATGGGTTTTGGAAAAGAGGTGATACTTTCAGTACTAAAGTAGGTTAATAAGTTGTAACAAAGTGCAAATAATTATTCTGGTGGCTGCAGAGAAGCAAGGAAAACAGAGTGGTCCTATCCATGTGATGGAATGGGAGAGGAAAACTCAACCCTAACTTTCCCATAGGAGAATTCAGGAGCCCTCATCCCCCAGGGATGTTATCAGTGAAGATCTCCAGCATTCTTCCAAAAGTGATACTCTACAGTCCCTCTGGAGCTAGAAGTCATGCATGAATCCATGTCCTGTCTAATTTTAAATAAAGTTAAGCCTGTCTGCAATGAAGAAAATCTTTCTGGGGCAAGTTGGCTTATTTATTTCAGCAGTGTAAAGCAGAGGGAGAGTTTGGTTTGAGCTCAGATTTCTCTGAAGTGAGAATGTCATCTGGTACCAAACACATGAAGTAGGAATGGTTTTCTCCCTGGTTTTCTGCAGCCAATTTAAAATTCCATTTAGTGCACTCCAATCCCTTACAGCTTTTGAATCATTTGTGGAAAAGTAACCAAACCTGTGACAGGGGATGTGCACCTAGCCTGTGGTTACTACAGAGGTGGTACAAGCAGGGCAGAAGTTGGAAGGCCAGGAGGCTGCTTCCAGACCTGGGGCTGCACAGGTGGGTGGTCTGGTGCTATTTGCTTTGTCACCCTCCCTACACTTTATACAGTCTCTTAAAGTTTCAAGGCCAATCTTTTTTCATGTTATTACATGCTCTGGTGACTGCTGGGCCTACTGCCCCTTCAGTTTAGAATCAGTGTGCTTGCTTTGATACTGTGTAATAAAACAATGCATAAAATTTCAGCTTTTTTATTTTTTTTAAGGTAAATTATTTACTGAAAGTAAATTTGCCTCCTTCTGCCTCCTGTCTCCCACGTGTAGCATGGAAGGAATCTCTGTCAGGTTTGACAGATTTTGCAGAAATTTGAAAGAAACTCAGAAACCATGTGAAAGTATGGTAATTCTCTTGAATTTAGGCAATTTAGTCATCACAGAACTTGAAGGGTCACCTGTCTCTTTGGATGAAAAGTACTGCACACAACAAAGAAGGTTCAGGAGGCAGATTCTGGGAATTTCTCAAATGTGCCTTTTATGCTGGGTGGTTTTTCCCTCCTCCTTGTCACCTCTGCAAACCTTTTATGCCTTGCTCAAAGACAGAATTGTCAGTTTTTACAGGCAGAGCTCTGGTACCTCCTGTCATTTATCTTTGTAAGATCTATTTTCTGGTTTTTATTTCTTTGTCAAGCTTCTGTTCATTTTGAGATTTTCCATAACTTATATCTGCCCTGACATCTAACTTGAGAGCAGAATGTGGCTTCTCAGTTAAAATCAGTATCTTCTGCATGCTATATATGTTTAGTTGTAGTGGTTTAGTTCGCCAATTCTGAATTTTCCCCAATTTCAATCAATTTGAATTTTTCCCGGCCAAATGCACCACTAAATGTGGTGGGTTTTTCTCGTGCTGGTTAATCACCAGAGCACTCTCCTGCTGTAAAATAGGATCAACTAGGAGAAAAGCAAAGCAGGCTCAAAACTTCAAGAGAAAGACAGTTTATTAACAGTAACTAAAAGGAAAAAAAGAAAGGAAAAGAAAAAAAACCAAAACCCTTCAGACCCTTCTCCTCCCTCCACAAACCTTTCCTTCCCATTTGTCAATGTAAAGAAATAACACTCAA